>VNJO01004466.1:0-54688 GCA_008042535.1 Drosophila tani
ATACTATATACTATATAATACATAAGCTATATATTCTGACATACATTCTGTATGCGCGGCGTATGCACATGTATTTATTTTGGGCGCCTGCAACTGGCGAGGAAATAAGCGGGGAAGAACCTTATATCGTGTCACGAGGTTAAATTAATTTAGTCAAGTGCTTAGCTCCCAGGCTATAATTTAAGATAAAAGGGGGGTTTGTTGTATTATTTTGTGTAAGCTTTTCTCTCTAAAAACATTACTCAGCGACGTACTTATCTTTACTTTAGAATCTAAAGACAATACATTAGAGCGAGACGAAGTTTTTTAAGATTTTCGGGAAGAGTCGTGTCACGAGGCTAAAATGAATTTCTTATAATTTCTATTTTTGAGGTTTTTTAGGCTTTAATTATTATTTTTGAGATTTTCTTTCATATAAAATAATTTAAAGATTTAATAATTGTAATTTAAGATAAAAGGGGGGTTTGTTGTATTATTTTGTGTAAGCTTTTCTCTCTAAAAACATTACTTTCATTTTTATTTTTGAGATTTTCGTTCATAAAGATTTAATTAAACTTATATCGTGTCACGAGGTTAAATTAATTTAATTTAAAAGGGGTGTTTGTTGTATTATTTTGTGTAAGCTTTTCTCTCTAAAAACATTACTCAGCGAAGAACTTATCTTACCTTTAACATCTAAAGACAATACATTAGAGCGAGGCGAAGTTTTCTAAGATTTTCGGGAAGAATCGTGTCACGAGGCTAAAATTAATTTCTTATAATTTCTATTTTTGACATTTTCCGGCTTTAATTTTTATTTTTGAGATTTCTATCATATAAAATGATTTAAAGATTTAATACCAAACAATGAATTGTTGTATTACTTTTCTTAAGCATTTACTATCTAAAAAAAAAATTGTCAAATTAGGGGCTTTTAAAAAG
The DNA here is from genome assembly GCA_008042535.1 of Drosophila tani. Classification (NCBI taxonomy): domain Eukaryota; kingdom Metazoa; phylum Arthropoda; class Insecta; order Diptera; family Drosophilidae; genus Drosophila; species Drosophila tani. The sequence goes on from VNJO01004466.1 coordinate 922, forward strand.
TTGTGTATAAAAATCTTGTTCCGTTAAAACTAAAAAAGAATGCCTAAAAACTATAAATAAATTGTTTTGAGCATGGTTTTAGGCATAGAAAACTGTTAATACAATAATACTTTTTATTTTGTTAATCTAATTACATTTGCAAATGAAAGTTAGTCTCCCTCATTAAAATAAACGAAGGTAATTCAATATTGATTTAATATTCCCCCAAAAAAATGAGTTACTTAATTGCTGTTTGTGCCATCTCTAGCACACACACACGCACATGGACATCACACGCTCCCACAATTAGAGAGGGACAAGCAAACAAAACAAAAGATCCCCCATACCCAACAACAACAACAAGAGCGCTCGGTTATGTTCGTGTCTCGCTTCGTTTCTCGTTCGTAAATTGTTTGTGTTTTTGGGATCGAAATGGAAATGGAAGCAGCGCACTGCTCCAAAAAAAGCATAAAGCACGTAAATGGAAAATGGAAAGGGGGAGAGAGGGCTGGCGTGAGAGCTTGGCGCAGGGGGAGCAAGTGAGAGCAATAGTGGGGGAAATGAGAGCGAGCGCATTAGAATATGTGTAGCTTTCCCGCTCTGCTGCAACAATTAATGCATATTAAGGTCAGCTGGCATTGCTGCCCTGCTTCTGCTTCTCCTCCTGTTTGCCCTTCTGCTCTGTTTTTTTTTCGCGCCGCTCGCCCACAGATGGCGCCAGCAGTGTCGAATTGAATTGGAAATAAATTCGAAATTCCTTTCAAACATCGAAAATTCGACATTCGGAGATCTTTAGTTACCGTTAATATAAGTTTTTCAAGGTATTTTATAGGTTTTAGAGGAAATAAAGAAAAACGGTGGGCGTGTTTTGATAAATTAATATTAAATATTGTGAATTTGAAAAGCAATAATGATATTTACCTCGAAAATGGTATAAAATCCATAGCAAAAAATAAAGCCTGGAAATGAATTCGAAATTCCATTCAGACATCGAAAACTCGACATTCGGAGATCTTTAGTTACCGTTAATATAAGTTTTTCAAGGTATTTTATAAGATTTAGAGTAAATAAAGAAAAATTGTGGGCTAGTTTTGATAAATTAATATTAAATATTTTGAATTTGAAAAGCAATTATGATATTTAACTCGAAAATGGTATAAAATCCATGGCAAAAACTGAAGCCTGGAAATGAATTTGAAATTCCTTTCAAACATCGAAAATACGACATTCGGAGATCTTTAGTTACCGTTATTATAAGTTTTTCAAGGTATTTTATACATTTTTGAGGAAATAGAGAAAAATATTGGGCTAGTTTTGATAAATTAATATTAAATATTGTGAATTTGATAAGCAACAATGATATTTACCTCGAAAATGGTATAAAATCCATAGCAAAAACTGAAGCTTTATTAAATTGGTTGTTTTAAACATAAAAGCTACTAATTTGTTGTATGTTCACCATAATAAAGATAAAATTATTTAGCCATTAGATATTATCTCATAGAATTTTAATGAAAATTTTAATGTTGATCTTGGAAAAGCTCTAAAAAAAAAGCAATTTTTGTTCTCACACACATACCCTTCAATGGATGAAAATTCGAGTTATTCACGATCGATGATTTCGGATCATAAAAAACAGTTGATGATCCATTAAACTCACAATTGGAACACCGAAAAAAATCTAATGAGCAATCACGGCAGCCCACTCAAAGAACAAAAAAAAAAACTTCTGTTTTTGGCAGGGAAAAGCAGCAGCAACAACGGTGGATAATAGCAACAACAACAATAACAACAACAACCAGTTAACAAAAGCCACAATTTACAGAGCGATTGACGTCATGGAAGGTTTAGTTGTTGTTGTATTTTTTGTATTTTCTATGGAAATGTTTATGTAAGTCTGTGGGCAGAAAAAGCGTGTATGTGTGTGCGTGGCATTGGTGTTAGTGCGCGTGCTGGGCGACAAGTGCAATGCATTTCTTGAATGGTGCGCATGCACTTGCACCCCCTTCGTCCCTTCCCAACTAGCAGAGAGTGAGAGAAAGAGAGAGAGAGCGAGGGAGTCGGAAAGCTTTTATGAGTGTGTACTTTCCGCATGTGTGTACTTTAGTAAGTGTGTGTGTGTGTGCTTAGCAATTTTCATGTCATAAGTGCATAAAAATTGCAAGGCCCTGAAAAGCGGTTCGCTTCACATGATAGCCATACAAACATTAGATTTATCAGTCAAGCGCTCGCTCGCTCGCTCTCGTTCTCGCTCTTCCGCTCTTTGACCCCCCCCCCACTCTTTTTCTGTCTCTTTCTCATTATCTAATGTTCACTTTGAAGGTTTTTTGCAAAAAATAATTAGAAATAAAAAATATTGCCTGCCCTAGAATATTTTTTTATACTGACTTATGCACACAAGCGTAGATAAAGTAAGTTTGTAAAAAACAAATGCAGTTAAATTAATAGTTATTTCCTAAATATGCAATATTTCACTTAAATATTTAAAATTGTTAATGGTATTTAGTATTTTAAGTGCTCTAAGTGTTGCTTTGTTAGCGGTCAAAGCTTGTGCAATAAATAAAATATATATATGTAAATTCCCCTAAATATATAATATTTTTAGGGGAACTTTTAACTTTTAGCACTTAAAATAAATAGTATTTTAAATAAAATTCTCAGACTTTAACCCACTTTTCTCTTCAATATAAATTCGAACATATTTTCATATCTCTCCCCTTATGTAATCAATTGCTTCAAGTTAAATATTTAATGACCACTTCCATTTAACCATAAATAATTATTTTTAAGGGTAATACAGAAATCGCAAATGATTTAAAATCAATTGAAATGGAGTCTAAAAGTATGCTACAAAAATACAAATAAATAATTGATTTTCAAGGGTAATACAGAAATTGCAAACGATTTAAAATCAATTGAAATGGAGTCTAAAAGTATGCTGTTTTTACATTTTATCTAGAAGAATAATATTAATATACAATTTTTAATTGCTTTCCTATCTGTTTTCACATTTTGTTGTATTTGTTGGTACTTCTTCAATGGACTTAAAATATAAAAAATGTACTAAATTTAATTTGAACTTAGTAATTAAAAGAATTTGGCTTTTTAATATCACTTAATAAACTTGTAGTTACTTCACAAAACCTAAATTCATATCAGTTAAAATTGGCAATATCAGATTAAATCGATAAGAAGCGCTTTTCAATGGAACTATCCAAGTTATAGCTCATTGAGACCTTCGGTTATTCAAGGGTTGAGTTCCTGGTACTAGCATTATCACCTCATTTGTGAGTATGTACTGGGCCTCGGCTATCTCGGCTATATCTCAATTCTGGTTGCAGTTTTCCGTTGACGTGTATTTCGCAACGAAGCCCTTCAATGGTTGCACCCCCCCGCCCACACACATGGAAGCTAACTCGAAGGTAGGAGAGCTAGCCTCTAGAATTATCCACGTGCATATGCACATACTATATGTATGTACATATGTATGTGAGCGGGCAGGCAGGTAGGTCTAAGTACATAGCTGCGACAGGTGTTGGGTTTTTAACGACCTGCACTGCGCCCGCCCTTAAACGTGTCCGGGCAATGCGTTGACATTCAGCTCGACTGGAAAAGTAGCTTCTAGCATCGAAGATAGTCGATCGATCAATCGATCGATTTATGTGTATCTTAAAACGATTGAGAACTAACACTACAATTGCTTAAATTTCTACTATAATGCTCAATTAATATAAAGAATGTTTGTTGAGGAAGGCACACCTTCGAAATTGACGACTCAATCAATTGTTAATGCAATGCAGCGCCAGGTAAATAAATCTGGGAGACTGAGCTTTATATTTGCATATTTAAGTGTGATCTTCAATGTTTATTGGTGCTTTATAAAGTGATAGGGGTCAGATGTATTATATTAGTACTTACAAAGCATGTTTGCTTTGTTAAAAAAAGTTATTTAGAGTACACAATAAGACCTAGTCTTACCTAAAATGTATAATCACTGTGGACGGCAGTCAACGTAGTGACGATGATGCCTGTTTTGCCTTTTTAAATTTTTCAGCTAAGTGACGAATTTGAAACTAATTAAAAACTTTTTAAATATTTTGGTTTAAATAACTATTAATCGTCACAAAATTAGGTATCAGAAATTTTTTGAGTTGAATGTGCCATCGTCACTTTAATCTCACCTCGTTAAGAGGTGTTTTTATTTGATATAATAACTAAACAATACTTATTAAATTATTTTTAACAAATGCAACATTTAAAACTATTTAAGATCATATTAGAACAATTATTATTGTGAAATAATTTTATTATATCAAAAATAAAATCAATATTTACGAATAATTTTATAATTCCCAACTCCAAATACCGCAACATTTTTCCTCTGTGCAATATTTTTTTTAAAGCTACATTTAAAACTATTTAAGATCATATTAGACCAATTAATATTATGAAATAATTTAATTATATCAAAAGAAAATCAATATTTACAAATAACTTTATAATTCCCAACTCCAAATACCGCAAACTTTTTTCCTCTGTGCAATATTTCTTTGAAGCGTGAAGGTTTATATTTTTTAATAAAACTTTAATCAAGTTTGCCTTATAAAAGTTAAACCAAAATCTCCAAATTCCAAGGCCGAATTCGGATGGATGTGTCATGCAGGTGTCGCCTCTTTTTCCGTTGCTTACCTTGGCTATGACATAATGCTCATAATGCTCGCGTTGAAGAGTTGCCCGAAGTTTGCGCTTTAAAGTTAATTGGTAATTTAAATTAATGGATTAAAGTAAATATTTTAAGAACAGAAATCTTTAAAATATGTCTTAAAATTATTAAAGATTTTAAGTTAAAAAAAATAGTTTGTTAATAAATTGTATTAAATAATTAAAGTTTGCGGAATTTCAAAATTCTTGTAATTCCAGCTAGAAATTAGCCTTGATTAAATGTTAGCTTAATAATCCTGCCATCTTAGTCCACCCATTTCACCCCTTCCTTCCCTTCCTTTTGCTGCCTTATTCGTCTCCTTATCTGCTTGTCTTCATCTTCCCTCTTTCTCTTTCATAGTCCTTCTGCCAAGAAAAAGCTCGCCTGGCAACACAACACACAAGTGGCAAAAGTAAAGACAAGACAAAGAAAACGGTGGAAATGAGAGCGAAAAAAAACCGAAGCATACTTCGCGGCGCTTTCGCGTGAGCGCGCTCTCTGCGGCAGAGAGAAAGAGGGTGCTTTCTCTCCCTCTCGCTGGCACGATTCCGGCTCGTGTGGATCTCGTGCTCTCTGTCACTCCCCCATCCGTGAACAGAGAGCGGGAGGGAGCGTGAGCGCTCAGCACCGTTACATGCATTTATCCCTTCGATCTGGGGCTCACTTTTTGTTCTTGCTCGGAATGCGGAATAACGGGAACGAGGCGTTCTCGTTTAACCGTTATTAGGGTAGTTTTCATGCGGCCCTGAAGCTCTATTTGCCGCAATCGATGTTCCCTCCCTTCCCGCCTACCCGCCACCCCCTACCCAAGGCACCACCCCCTGAAAATGGTCGCTTTTTTTCTTGGGGTGGAAATGGAAATTGTTTCGGCTTCGGGGATCAACATCATCATCATTATCATCATTGTACGGTACCGAACCGAAGTCAAGCGAACTTTTCTGTTTAGGGTTTCACCATTTTGTTGTAGTTGTTGTGGGCCGACATGACAACGTGAAATTTACTTTATTGTCTGTCCGTGTATTCCATTTCAAAGCATTACTTTTCGCTGATGCGCCCTCGGGGCCGAATTTACGGAGCGCCCACACCCATCTCCATAAATGTATGGAACACCATACAACAACACATACTCACATATCCCCCCTACAGTTGAACTTCAATAGATCGAACTTTCCATAACTCACTTTCTATAAACTTAAGATCATGTACATTATTGAATGTACGTATCTAATGGACCTATTAATATCCAGTTAAGGCTAACTTTAACTTTAAAATAGGGAAAAGCCTACCATCTAGTATGGCAACAGTCACTTTGTCCCGTCAATAAATTTAAACTTCGCATTGATAAACTCAAAGATCCCAAACTTTCTGACACATCCCTAAATAACCTTTTCAAATCTCAAACTTTCATCGAACTTCTCATTCCCAAAACCAGGAAAAGTCCTATAGACGACAGTCTGTGATTTTAATTATTTTACAGAATAATACGGACTATAAATACCCCTGACATTTTATATTTTAAAATTCAATCTTCCCAATAGCCAATCTCCAATCCTGAAGATTCCCTAGTTCTAACTTCTTATAAGTCAAAGTTTCCAAACCTTTATATAACTCAGGTTTTGCTAACTCGAACATAGACACAAAGTTTCGTGGACAGAATCTTCTATTAAGCTGAGTTTCCTAAAATATGTAGGTGAAATATCGAAATTATTTTGTCTTAAAATTCCCCAATTAAATTTTCCTCTATCTAAAAAATCCATAGACTTTCAGTTCTTTAACTTTAGATTTAACTGAAAGTTAAATGGTTAATATTGGGAACGATTTCATAAAACAACTCCCGGTTCCTTTCATATTCGGTTCTAGATAAAATATCAGAAAATAAAATTATAAATGTTCTATAAATGCCACTTTTCAAGTTCAAGATATTGAAGTTTGGCTGTATATATTTTTGCTTGTGCGTTCCGTCATGGGATCGTCAAAAGCTCAACATCAAAATGATTTTTAAACATTGCTTCCTTTTTTTCTTTTTCTTTTTTTGCATGCAACTTTCTATGTGTGTATAAATCTTTTTTATATGTAATTAACTTTTATTCGCGGCTTGAGTTTTGTTTTTTTGTCGTTTCTTTGTTGCCGTAACAATTGCAAAAACTTGATTTTTAGCGTGTACGAAAATAAGTGCTTACGATAACTGTGTTCCATCAAAAAACCGCAGCCGCAGCAGCAGCAGCAGCAGCAACAGCAGTCATAATTTGGAAACTATAATTGCGCATCTTAAAATTCTGCACATTATTAACAGCTCTCAAAGATGCTGCCATGAAAGAGCTCAGAGCTTAAAATAATTAACAGTCGTAAAAAAAGCACGGGGAAAAATAATGATCTGTAGTTGATCTTGATAAGATATAATTGTATTAATTTTCTTTTTTTCTTTTTCACATGGTAATATTTAACCCAATAATTCAGTTCTTAGAACTTAAACTTAAAACTATTTGAAAAAATTATAATATATTTAATTATAATATATTTATACTATATTTAAATTGTAAAAGTTAATATAGTATATAAGGTCATAAAAACGACCCGGAGCTATTAATGCAACTTTCGACTTTATAGGTATCATAGAAAATAATCTATGTCACTGCTATTCCATATCCCGATCCTCAAGATAGCTTTCTTTAAAAAACCAAAAAGATCAGTGATCGTAAGGGATCATAGTTCTAAAAAAAAACCTTTTCCATGAAGTAAATACATATAACATTTTAAAATATTTTATTAAATATTAAATACTAAGTATGATTTAATAAATTTAAACTGAGAGTTAGGCTTAACCGAACATTAAGAAAGTGGGCGGTAATCTTTGAATTTTGCATAAAACCAAAAGAATCAGTGATCGTAAGTGATCATAGGTAGAAAAAAACATTTTCCATGAAGTAAATATTACATTTAAAAATATTTTATTGAATATTAAATACCAAGTATGATTTAATAAATTTAAACTGAGAGTTAGGCTTAACCGGAGACTAAGAAAGTGGGCGGTAGTCTTTGAATTTTGCATAAATTGGGTTTTCAACTCTCGACATGACTATGGAAATATCCAATGAGGCTGAGATCATGAAAATAAGAAGCTGAGGCTGAAACTGAAGATCAAAAAAACCCGAAAACTTGTTTGGCATCGGGTTTTCTGTTTGGTTTTTTTTTGGCAACATTTTTTCTCCATTACCGAAACAAAGTGAAAATTTATGCCGCACCTTGGAATATGTCTAATTTTTTCGGTTGCCGCAAATCTCTGGAGAGATCCGAGCTTTAGCAAACTATGTTATGGTGAGAAAGCCGTAAATTTCTTTTGGGTTTCCCCCCCGGCGAAGTTTTCTCGAAATTAGCCAAGTTTCTTAATGGCGAAAATGAGTCACCTGTGCGAGTGAGCGAGCGAGCGAGCGAGAGAGTTGCGTGGGCGAGAAAGATGACAGTATGTGTAGTATGCATGATATGATGCACGATGCTCCCTCCAAGCTTTTCTGTCGTTTTACCTTGCTTTTCTTCTCCTCCTCCTCCGCCGTTCCTTTTTGGCTGCCACTTCGCCAGAATGGCGAATACAGCTGTTCTGTTCCATAAAAATTCCTTTTTTCGCGTTTAATTTTAGCCAACAGAAATTGCACGGGGAAAATAAAAACAGCAGCAACAAAAACAAAAAGTGCAAGAACAAAAAATATTTATTTTTGTATTGTGCTCGAAACTCATTTACATGCAAACACACGCAAGCACACAAGAGAGCGGAGAAGCCGACGACGGCGACGAAGAAACGGCGAAGGGAGAGAGGAAAGGAAGAATATGCGTGGGACGCCAACTCTACGCCGTGGGACAGAAAGAGAGGGGGACCAACCTTGAAGGAGCCTCGGGTACCGCGATGCCCAGCAGATGGCGTAAGCCCAGGGTGTATGAGTGCAAGGGAAAATACATACATATGTACATACATAGTACGTCATCCTGAATTTGAACAATCTTGAAAATATTAAAATTTAATTAGTTTCTTATCATTTATAATATATCTCATTTTATCTTACAGATTGTTTGCTTTCAGTTAATAGTATGGATTCACTATCTTTCTAAAGCTACGTACTCAGACACGCGAAAAGTGTTCCTAAGCATTGAGTCAAAACGAGAGGTCAATAGTCACTCTCTAACTCTATCGCACTGCTTAGGAACACTTTTCGCGTGTCTAAGTACGTAGCTTAAAGATTAAGCTTATTATATTGCATTACAAAAACTTTCTAGTAAACTCTGTAATTCTTCCAAAATTCATATTTTTCACCTGATGTATCATAATTATTTTTTCCCCCAAACAATGATTACAAAGGAGAAAAAATTGAGGTTAATAGACTAAAAACCTCTATAGTTTTTGGGTATCTGATCATTGATCAATTTTTGGATCAAATATAGCTGATTCTGCCCCTCTGGCATTTCGCATTCGTCTGCGTGAGAGTGCTTCTGATGCTTCCTTCCCACCCAAATTCATCCCTCTCACCCTATTTGCACCCCCACCCCCTGGGTGGCTAAAAAGGAGAGGAAAAAAATGCACATGCGAATGCAAATTGAAAATGCAAAGCCAGCGAGCGGGAAACATGGCCACATTTTCTATAGAACCCACAAGACCATATTGCGGACCCATCCATATACGAGTGTAGATCCATCCGTTGGAAACGAGAAAGCGAGCATTTATAGCCCAGCAGAGCAGATGTGCGGCGTTTTGGCTCCCGCCGTCGATCTCCCCCTCCCTGAGGGTACCTTGAATTTTCCCATTTTATGCGCCCCTCGAACATTGTGCTCTACACAGGGAAAAAATATGACACTATCTGCCATTTTATTGATATTTCGCAACTCTAGGGATTATAATTTTGCCATGATATTTGCAACGCAGTGAAGGAGGCATCTCCGACCCCATAAGGTATATATATTCTTGATCAGCATCACCAGCCGAGTCGATCTAGCCATGTCCGTCTGTACGTTTGTCCGTCTGTCCGTCTGTCGGTTTCTACGCGAACTAGTCTCTCAGTTTTTGAGCTATCGAGCTGAAATTTTCAGCATAGTCTTATTTCTTTAGCACGCAGTATACATATACATATGTCGGCCGAAATCGGACTACTATATTCTATAGCTGCCATAGGAATGATGGCGAAATTAATGCAATAAAAAATTTAACTTCTCTGTTTTTAAACGTACATATTTCTATAAATTTTGAGATATAGCAGTTTTTTATGGTTCTAGAATTACGTTTTTAATTTCGATCGGTCGATTTATATGAAAATGTAAAATTCGACATGTAAAATGTAAAATTTACAAAATTCGATATTTTTTCAACATTACTAAAATGGTTCGATTTTCAATTATCAAATTGCAGACTGCAGGGGTATACCAACTTTGGTTTACCGAAGTAAGCTTTCTTTCTCGTTAGAAATAGAATAATAATTTGTATTGGTAATGGAATATGGTTATGAGGAATGCTAAGTAACTTTATAAAATAATATAAATTTGTTCTATGTGAGTTATTTTTCTCTGTGCACCTACGCTGTGTTCTCCATTAATCTGTTTTTCGTGTGTACGTGGCACATACATACATTTATTTTTTGTTTTTTGCATGCTCATGTTCATTTCCTTTTGTCAATTGAATTTAATGGAGTTGGGTGGCGGCCTGTTTTCGTGTGAGTGTGAGTGTGTGGTGTGTGTGTTCGTGTGGCCAAGGGTGGAATTGATCGATCAAGTTGATCAGGGGAGCGTGCAACGATCGTGTGCACGGCATTATGCTTAGGGGTTGCTTTTCCTGATCCCCGAGCCCTTTGGGCTCAGTTCCGGAGCTGCAGCTGTTATGTTTCTCATTAGGGAGAATGGGACGAGAGGGAGGGAAAATCCCCGAGTGCAACCCTTGGGGGAATGGATCCTACAGCTGGATCTCCAGTATATGGCCCCGGTTTAATGAACTTTTTCTGAACAGAAAAGGAAAAAAGAAGCATATAATTTATACCAGTTGAAAATAATGCAATACTCTACTTGAATAATTGGTTATATAGGGGGGGAGGGCGTTAAAATAGGCACAAACTTTATAAGTATTAGAATATAGCTTTTTAGATTTTCAGGAAAACCAAATACACAAAATATCATGAGATATTGGTTATTATTTTTAATAAACTTAAATCTAAAACTCAATGAGTAAGGTTTTAGGGGAAGTCCTGAAACTAATAATAACTCGTATTATGTTATGTTAATTAGAAAAGTATTTAAGATGCATAAATCAGGATGCCTTTCATAGTCTAAGATTGATAAAAAGTAATAACGTTGTATTTAATAAAACAAATTTAGAAATTAATAAAAATCCAAATTCTTTTTGAATCTTACTGATTTGTAGTTTTCATAATACACAGTACCTTCTATAATACTATGTTTTGCTAATTTATATTAAGAAACTTACTATTCAAAAATGTTTAAGTCCTTGACCAACTTTTATTTAAGATTTTCTATGACAAAGAAAATGAAATTTTATGGCTAATACACTTGTAACGAAATAAGCTCTTCAAATATTTACTTTGCAGGAAAAGGGCTCTTGCCTAAAATGTATTATTAAAAAGATAATTAGATCAGTAATATGAAAAAACCCCTGAAAAATATGCAAAAAAAAGGCTGGTAAAAAAACTATCTGTATTCAGTACTCATCGTCACTACGTGAACGCACGTCCAGGGTGATTAGGAATCCTTTATTTGTATGCACAATGAACATTGATTGAAAGATAAATCTCAAAATACAGCGCATTAAACGAAATTGTAACCTTTTTTTTATAGATTTCAAGGACATTAGGGAAATACTTTTGGCGTAGGGGTTGAATGCAACTCTTTTATATACATTTTTTTTTCGCCAAGTGCAAAGTCCCCTGTGAGATCGCAGCTGACGTTCGGTGCGTTTCGCTTCGGGGTTCTGTGTAGTTTTGGCAACGCAGCAAAAGGGGGGACCGACCGACCGAGATGGAACCAACAACCAACCCCCGGGACAGGATCTCGGCGTCCGTGTGCCAATTTCCACCCCATGAATAAGAGCAGTGCCACCCTCGCACCCTCCCGAAGCTGAATACCAACTCGAACCGACGACGACGATGATGATGACGACCACCCGCCGCCGCCGTCTGCTCGTGATCTGACCCCCGTTTCGGGTTTAAGGGTTGCTTTTCACTCCTTGTCAGCGGAGCAGCAAAAAAAGCTCCTTGCTCCTTGCTCCTGAGCGGCGCAGCAACCCCCCAGCAGCGGATGAGGAAAGGCAACATCCGGCCCGCTGCAAGGGATGGCGATGGAGGGTTGGCCGGGCTGCAACTGTGCGGTCAGAGAGGGGATCATGCTTGGCTGCCGCTCCGAGCTCCGAGTTTCGAGCTCTGAGTCCTGAGACCTGAGACCTGAGACCTAAGTGCTGCACTGAGGAAAAAATAATACGAGAAAGAGTTGATATTGTCTCCTTAATTTATATTTTTCTTTGTGATAAAACCTTGGCTATGCAGCTAGTGTCCTCATTTAGGAACGTTAATATAGTTTTTAAATTAATTTATAATTTCTTTTAGAAAATACTAAGGCAAAATTAATCCTAGAAAAAAAAAATGGCTTTGCAATAAAGTTAAACCATAGATTAAGGACTTTTTGGAGATATTTTTTCTCTGTGTGTGCCTTATATGAAATGGCTGTCGCTGCCAGACACCCGACCACCCTCCTGGACCTACTCCACCCCTCAGGGCATCTGTGTAGCTGACCCCCCGCCTCCTACCACCCCTCACGGCGTGTCCTTGTTGCCAGAGCTCGGGGGGTATTAGTGTATTTCCCAGGACCTGGCTACTCTCGGGCCTATAATGTGTGTATAGCGAATTTTGGCGATTATTTTGAAATATTTTTGGCAACGGCCTAATTTTATATACCATCTGTGAAAGTCTTGTAAGTGACACTTCAGATTCACTCTATCAAGCGTTACGAATATAAGACTTTATTTCCTTGTAACCATTTATAAAATGAAAGTGCTCGCATTTATTATTGAAAAAATTAAGCTTTTCTTAGAAAAATTGCAAACATAAACAAATTTCCAAAAACCTATTTTAAATGGGGTCAAATATTAAAGAAAATTGGTTGTCAAGTCTAATTAAACAAGCTTTAAGTATTTTACTTTAAAACCAGATAACCTTTTTCAGGTTCAGGTTCAAAATCAAGCTTATCAACAAATAATTTTTTTGCCGAAACTTAGCTTATTTGAAATAGAAGATAACTAAGGATTAATATAAGTAATAAATAATAATAATATCATAAAATATGATCATTATATCTTGAGTCAGAGTATTTATATATTCAAAATCAAATAAAAACACCTCTTAACGAGGTGAGATTAAAGTGACGATGGCACATTCAACTCAACAAATTTCTGATACCAAATTTTGTGACGATTAAAAGTTATTTAAACAAAAATATTTAAAAGTTTTAAATTAGTTTCAAAATCGGCACGCTGACTTTTTTGCCTTTTTAAATTTTTCAGCTAAGTGCCGACGATGAGCAATCGTCACTACGTTGACTGCCGTCCACAGTGATTTATCACATATACGAACTCTAGGGAACAGTATCATATTTTCAAGTTTAGTGCATAAATTTATGATCATATCACTGATGTAAAGTGGTACAAATAAATTTAAATTTAATTTAAATTTGTATAAAATATTGCACTTGGGATCTATGGAGGAAGTATCAAGTTAATTGAAATATTTGTATTGCCCTTTTTCGTAGAGAACTTACTAAAACCCTCTACATATTAAAGTTTCATATTTCTCAGAGCTAATCCCATGTAATTATTATCTGCACCATTTCGAATTATGATGAAACTGCTGGGGTTGTCATAGGAAACATCAACTAACTGTCAAGGGCTTTGAAAGCTTCAATTCAGCTTGCCAAATAATCCAGAGTCCTCTAATGCATAGTTTGTAGGGTAGGAAAATCGATAATCTTGGGCGGATCGGGAAATGGAAATAGAAAATGTGCGCAGTTGGCAATCTGATAATGACGACGGCGTTGATGTCGCGAGGGGGAGTTGGTCGGCCAGCCAGCCGGCCGGCCATGGCTTCCTTTCCTTTCACTCGGATTAACTCGCTTTTGTTACCAACTTTGTGGTACGTACCCTTCCCTCCTCTCCTTTCCTCTCCTCTCTCTCTCATCATCTTTGTTTTGCTGTGTGACCCAAAAAGTAATGAGCAAAAGAAGAAAAGAATTTAAATTTTTGCCTGCGAAAGAAAACCAGAAAGTTCCATTAACAACAAAAATATTTTTTTGGCAGCCTCCATTTTTGTGTTCTCTTCATTTTTTTAGAAGGGGGTTCCGAAAAAAAAAGGGGGGAAGCTGACCAGGGGGGGTTAAAGGGGATTTCTTTCGATTGCGAGCGAGCATTCTTTGAAAAGCGAGGGCCATCAATCACTCAGAAAAAAAACAGTGGCGTTCGCAGTGGGGATTGTTAAATGATTAAATTTCCTCTAAAATTTGTTCGTCGTAGATTTTTTTAATATACTTATTAATCTGAAGAATTGAGTATTTATTCATTTTGTGGCGTTAGTGATAAACATAATACCTGAGGCAAGAAGGCATTATTATCTGAGGACCATTTTGGAGGTTTCCTTTTGAAAATGGTTGAGATCCTGCATTATTGCATTATTTTTCAGTATTTTATTTCAGTATAACTCTCCATTTTAAGTTTATTCGGAAAAAACCGATCAAAAACATTATTATTATTATTATTAGGCAAGCAGACATTACTATCTGAGGATCATTTTGGAGGTTTCCTTCTGAAAATGGTTGAGATCCTGCTTTATTGCATTATTTTTCAGTATTTTATTTCAGTATAACTCTCCATTTTAATTTTATTCGGGAAAAAACCGATCAAAAACATTATTATTTTTTGAGTTAATTCCTTAGCGCTGTTTCTACACTTTATATTAGGTTTTTACGATCCTAATGCCATGTGATAGACGGATGTACATATGAATATAATTCATTACCCATTGTTCAATTTCCCCAAGATAAAAACCCCCATTGAGATCGCAAAATCCCCCTCGATGAAATCCTGCGCCCGCCCCTTTGCAAACAACACATACATGAAAATCGCCGAAAAGAGAGTCAATGAGAGCTGGCACGAGCGGCAGAGAGAGATGCATGCTAATTCTGTTTCGAGTTCGAAATGAAAACGAAGCAAAGCTTAAAACTCGGAATCGGAATCGGAATTGGAATTGGGATTGGAATTGGGAGCTGTGAAAAGAGCGGCGCGAAATCATAATGGAAATCAAAAATAGCAATAAGACACACACACACAACTAACATAAAACGAAGTGTGTGGAAAGAAAAGCCACAAAAATGTGCTCGACGAAAACGGTGGGGAAAAAAAAATTCAATTACATATTGACTTTTGTTTATTTGTTGGCGGGCTTTGAAATGGATTGGAATTTTTCGTGTGTGTTCCAGTGTGTGTGTGTGTTGTGTGTGAAATCACGAACTCCAAACTTTGTTGTTGTTGCTATTTTCGAGCGGGGTGCGGCATAAATTTTCACTTTGCCAGCGGAATAACAACAAAAGCCAAAGTCTTGCCAAAAATACAAACACACACACACACTCGCACAAATTTCGAATGCCAAACGAGTTTTTGATACTCTCTGCTTCTTCTGCCACTTCTTTCTTCTTCCTCTTTTCTTCCCGCTTTCGGCGAAATATTTTCATCGTCATGCGAGTGCCGAAAAAAAGCGTTGAAAAAATTTCCAACTTTTATTGTTAATTTCTTTGAGAGCGCAGCTTTTTTTAAGCTGCTGCGCGGGCGTCGACGTCGACTGAAGCAGCGTCAACGGGTACACAGCGCGAATATCAAGATCGTTCTTAGGATTTAGGATCGCTTTTAAATTGAACTATTATTTCTCATGGTTTTTGAAGATTTTTGTAATATTAAAAATCATAAATATACATCTGCGATCTTAATGGGCCAATACTCATATTGAATTTCTAATTTAATAATTAATTAAAAAACTTAACTCTAGCTCCCTATAAAAGAAATTAATATAAAAAGCACAACATTTTTGACCCCAAAATAAAAATAGTACAAATTAGCATCTATCCCGTGGGATAGGATTTTCTCAGTCGGCGTCGCTGCCGCTCATGGACAGGATGCACAAAAGAGAACAGAAGAATCAGTGCAGACGAATTGTGTGGCTAGATTCAGCCGTTTTTAGCGTTAACTAGCTAGTTTTTTAGGTTATAGCTATATTTTTTGACATATTACAGAATATTTTAGCTTTTATTTTCTCATATCTAGCCATAGAGTGTTCAAGTTTTACTCATACAAATACAATGTTGGCATTTGACTGTAGTGGTGCGGTCCACTGATCTAAAGACACTAAAATTCCCAACGGTTCAGCCCTGATTACTTTTTAAATTCGATTTTAAATATGTATATTTCTGATTTTAACATTAGAAGAGCATTGTTTCGTTTTTATTCAATACTAATTAATATTTTAAAACATTTTCTATTGCAGAATAATATATTGATCTTATTTCTCCATGTGCAGCAGCATTATTGTTGTTCTTGTTTCGTGTGTAATTATGGTCTTGTGCTGGCTTTATTTTATATACTATATTTGCTCAAATCGAGTAATCATTTATATTTAAGCATCAAAATCAAGTTTCTGGCAATTGCTAATGCAAGACAGACAAAAAATGGGCAAAGATTTATACGAATGTACGCTTTGTGTTCACTTTGTTTGCAGGTATGCTTGTACATTGACGATTTTATTAGAAAGTAGCAATTGGCAAAAACAAACAGATATGCAAAAAAGCTAAATGCAAAATACAAAAAAAGTACAAAAAGAAAAGAGTGGAACCATAAATTGAAAGTTTAATCTTTCCCGACACCTTTCTACTTCCCCACCCGGTAATTTTAATTGCCACGCTAAAAATATTTATTTACTAATGACAAGAGACAGGTGTCTGGTGAATTATGTTCTTTAGCATTAATTAAATTTACTTTCTTATTACTAAATCCAGATACATGGCTAGCTGTCAGTATTTTTAAATCAATCTGAAAGATTGCCGATTTGATCATCTTATTTTGTGCAAGACTCTATTGAATCAGACAGAAATGAGTATGAAGAAAAATTTAAAAATAAATATGGGGGTCATAAAAAGGTACAAACTCATTAAAAATACTTTTAAAAAGTCATTTACCTAACACTTTTAGGTATCAGACATTGTAGAATATTTTATTTTGTAAATAACCTCAAGGGCAGCTAAATAAATAAAATATTATTCGCAATCCTCAATAATTGTAAAGTCTTCATTACAATCAATTGAAAATTATTACCATTTTATGCTTTCAATTTAAGTATTACTTGTAAAGTTATAAAACGGTCTGATAAAATACCATTTATACATTTATTTGGTCACCTTGTAAATGTAAATGTACTATAATGTTGTATGGATAATTTTTAATTAGACAAAAATCTTTAACATTTTCAAATACCCGCATTTTGATAGTAACTCATTAGTTCCTTAAATTTCAATAATATCGTTTAAAAAGTTTTTGTTAGCTTGCAAGCACTATTAAAAACAAAAAATAAGTTTAAAAAAAAATTAAAAACATTTAGATAACTTTATATATATACATATATAACTTATATTATTATGGTATCCTGGTATTTTAAATACTAGATATCCTGGTATTTATTATTACGGTATCCTGGTATTTTAGATACTAGATATCCTGGTATTTATTATTATGGTAACCTGGTATTTTAGAAACGTGTTTTTGAAAATCCAGTTTACTTACATAGATTGTTTCAAAATCGTTTATTTCATGGAAATTATTAATTAAATTTTTACGTAACTCTTTGAAATTCCATAAATCCTACTCCTTTATCTGCGATCTTTAAAGCTTTTTAGCATACAACTCCGCACATAAATATTCCCATACATACATAAATTATTTTCTTATGTGCTTGTCGAAAAAAAAACAACAACATTTTCTTTGCCTTTTCATTTAGCACGGCTTCCTTTCCCCGTTTCTTCTACCCTGCCTGCTTCCTTCTCCATTCTGCGTCTCTTTTCCCCATCCGCCTGCCCCTTTTCCAACCGGACAGTTGCAAAAAGCAATCAACTGTATCGTCGCCTGGCCCCGTCTCGCTCGCACTCACTGCGTCTAGCGCACGAGCGATCTTCGGATTTTCGAATGCAGCAGAAAGAACAACAAAAGCAGAAACTTCGTGCTTACACACACACACACACACAAGCTCAGTGTTTTTTTCGACTTTTATTCTTTGCGCCTCGCACAAAACTTTTTTGCAGCGATTTTTCAGTAACAAACGGCAACTCTCAGGAATAAAATCGTCGTCGCTCCGCTCGTTAAATTTTCGTTACCCACCCACACAAAAAAACCCAAACCAAACAATTTGTTAGCTGCGCGCATTACATAAAATATTTTGAGGAAAAACTGAGTGAAACAACAGCTTTTTGTGTTCGAGTGTAGGAGGGAAATGCACAACTATAAATTATTATAATTAAAGTTCACCATAGATAATAATAAACGTTAGTGTTTTGTGAGTGTGTGTGTCTGTGTTTGCGGCCCCCGCTCCTGCGCGTGAACAAGAGAGACGGCGAGAGGGGCGCTACGTGACCGAGTTGCAATGAAAACTCCAGTGAAAATTCAGGTGAGCGATTGTCAAACGACGTGATGTTATGCGGCATTATCTTGCTATATCTGTACATCTGTTTCGGGGGTCCAAAGATCTTTAGAATTTATGTTCACACACAGTTCGCGGCACTCCTAGAATTGTCTCCACTCGATCAATTAGCATTTAGCTTGTAGAATTTCGCACTGAAATGTTAATTCTCCTGTGCCGAAAACCGTTAAGAATTAAGGTACATACAAGGTGCATAATTTTTACGAAAATTAGAGATTAGAGAGTGTGCGGAAAAACGCAAGGCGATGAAGTCATGCTGGAAGCCAAAAATAAATCAACGGCGGCGGCGGGGAGGCCGATCATAAAAGCAAAATATAATTGGCGCTTTTTAGTAGAAAATGCATTGCATACAAAACTATTGCCCTCACACTCATACACACACACTCAAGTGCAACGCGAGAGCGGGAAAGCTGCAGACAGAGAGTGAGAGAGAGAGAGAGAGAAAGAGGGAGAAAGGGAGCGCGAGAGTGAGAGCTTGCGCTCGGCAACGGTAATTTCTACCATTCGGCTTTGGCGAACATTATGGCTTCGCTTTGCCAACAACAAAATCTCGCCCCTTTGGTGGGAAACACAAACCACAACAACAACAACTGAGACTGCGAATGATATTTTCGAACTCCACCACATAGAAACAGAGTTGTCAACCTTATGTTGCCGCTTAAGATATGATTATGATTAAATTTGCTATCTTATTTGAAAAACGGTTGTAGTTTATAAATCCTTTCAAACTCACGTTTAACGTTTTTCAGGAAGTTTCTAGTTGACTGCCATCATTAATGTATAGAGGTTTTTAGATTATCAAACTTGAATCATAACTTTTGTCGATCCCTTACGATAAGTTGGCAACATTGGTTGGCAACTCTGCGCGGCAAGCATACAAAGCACACTTGCACACACAGGCACACTGTCGCATAGAAGAGGGAGAGACAAACAGACGACGACGACGTCAACTCATTTTTCGAACTCGCACTCACACTCGTACTCGCTCGTTTCTGCTTTCGGCTTTCGAACTCTGCTTCGGTTCGGCTTCGGTTTTCGGCCGTTGCCTGCTTCTGTTTCTCTTTGCGCCTCTGCTTTTTCGCGTCAGTCGTCAGTTTTTCTTCAGTGGCTCCGCGCGTCCGACATTTTCAGTGTGGTGCGTTGCTGTTGCTGCCTACTCTTTTTTTCTTTCTGCCTCTGCTCCCCAAAAGCAGCGGGAAAGGAAAATACATACACATATACACGGCCACATCCCCACATGCAGTAAAAATAAATTCAACTTTATTGCTTTTCCCCCGTCGCGTTATCGTGCGTGTGTGTGTGTATTGGAAAAGCAACACCAAAATTTGATATGTGCAAAGTTTGTTGACGACTGACTACGTGCTGCCTGTGATTCTATTTCGGTGTGTATAAAAATTGATATTCTATCAGAAAAATCAAGAACAAAATATGGTACAAAATACTCTGAATATCACACTGCCTTGAACTGTACTTGGCAATTATCTCCTCCGTGTGCTTGAGCTTGTGAGAGTGTGCGTGTGTTTTTGCATATCAAATCAATATTTCCAGTGGTGTTCCATCAATTTTTCCATTTCGGAGAAAGCTTTTCACCAGCGACACAAAGATGTGGAGAGAGAGAGAGAGCGAGAGGCAAAGAGGCGACGAGAGCTTTCTCGGAAAATGCAACGCTCAAGTAAATGACGGGCGATTTTAATTAATTTTCACACATACATGGACACTGGCTCACTTTCCATGCAAATGAGGTCAAGTGTTGCAGTGGGGAAATGTGTTTTCCCCGCATGCGTGTGTGTGTGTGTGTGTGCGTTACATAAGCTTTTTACTAATTGCGGAGAGGAATAGCAGCTGAAAGCTTGTGTAAAATCGAAATAATAAACAAAGGGCTCTTAGATACAGAGCAGTTAAGAAATCAAAAAAATTGCTGCTCGCGAACTCCTAGAAAAAAGCACGTTTTTCACTTTGCTAGATTCCCGAAAGTCTCGGTGGCCGCCATCTTGGTTTTTCCCCCCAACGAGTCGCACATAAAAATATGTGCGCTCTCTTTCTCTCTCTTTTACTCCCTCTCGTTTTGCTTTTTGTTTTTATGTTTGTTCGAACGACAAAAAAAAAGAAACAAGCGTGAAATTTTCTCTGCACTTTTCACACACACATGGAGAGCGCAAGCGAGAGAGTCGTCAAGTTGGCGCTCGCTCTCTGGCATCCCCTTCTCTTTCGCACAACCGCCCGCCACATATTTTTCTGTTTCCACTTTGTGCTACACTTCTACTTGGCCGCTATTGTTGTTTTTGTTGTTTTTCTGTCTGCTCTAGAGACACGTTTACATTTTCATTTTTCATATTTTCGTCTCTCTCGCTCGCCTTAATCTTCTGATGGATTTGCGAGCAGCAACGTTGCCGAATTTCGTCGGCAAAAACTTTTCGACAAAAAGTTTCATTTGTTTACATTCCACGCACATGTGCAGAATAATAACAATAATAATATAAAGAACATCTCGCTAACAGCTAAGAAAAAAAAAAAACGGAAGCTTTTGCGCAACAAGTGTAGAAAATGCGAAATAGAAGGGGCGACAACGACGAAGAAAAGTGCCAAAAACGCAGAAACGGATTGCTTTTCGTTTGCTTTAATGCTTTGTTTACCATTTCGCGGTTCGCACTTATTTCTCAAGTCATCAGATTTTCAAAAACACAACAAATGACCTTGCAGTTGATTTCTGACCTACAACACGCGTGCCAAAAAAAATATTTGTCGCACTTTTTGCCTCTTCTCCAATGTTCTTCTTGTCATTACAAAGTAAACAACAAATGTGGATAAAAAGTAAGGAAAATAAAGAAATAGATAGGAAAGGGGGTGAAAATAATGAGCAAGGTGAACGGCGGCGGCGGCACAACCTTACTGGGCTGTGCCTGCTGCTCCCCGTTATCGCCGCCTGCTCTTTGTTCGACTTTTTATTTTTTCGTTAGTTTTTATTATTTACCTTTTCGCTTTGGCCATTAGCGCAAAAAAGTTCATTGAACTGCGTGTGTGCGTTTTTATTTCGCCGTTTATTGTTGATTATTTTCGGTGGCTTAGTTTTTTCACTTTCACTCCGAGTTGGCGGCAATTTAATAACTTGGTCGGATATTAAACAAATAAATAAAACTAAAGTACAAATAATTACATTTATTACCAAATATTAGGTGTAATTAGATGTATTTATAATTTGCAATTAGCTCTCCTATTGAAAACCACAAGTTGCACATATGTAAAGAGCTAATAAAAAGCATTAAATAATATATTTAAAAGAAGGTTGATGAATTCTAATTCAGGTTTTCAAATTTATGACTCTAAAAATATATTTATTGTAACTGAAATTCAAAGAAAGTAATAATAATAATAATTCAGGTTTTCAAATTTATGACTCTAAAAATATTTTAATTGTAACTAAAATTCCAAGAAAGTAATAATAATAATAATAATAATTCAGGTTTTCAAATTTATGACTTTAAAAATATATTCATTGTAACTAAAATTCAAAGAAAATAATAATTATAATATGATGATCGTTAAATCATTACAATTATAACTTTAAATTTAATTAGAAACTCAACAATTTACGTCCAAGTACAATCATAAAGCCTCTTCAACTGAAAAAATAATGCTCTACATCTGTGTTGATTTACAAAAATTACCTAAAAAAGTCAATGGCCCTACAAAATGGCGGAAAACCCACTGCTTTGTGCCAAGAATTCACGGTTACAGCATGCCCAAAAAATCTGGCAAACAAAAAACGAAACGAGCGAGTCTGAATCTGAATTGGGAGGCCCGCTAAATGGATAGATAACCTCAAAGCTGCGACTTCCTCCGCCGCTCCCACACTCGCAGATCGCAGATACATTCAACAGATACAGATACACTCGCGCATAACAAGCCCTTAACATTCACTTTAAATAGCTTTTCGAGAAACAAGTTTTTGTGGTTGACGTTTTTTCTTCTTATTTTTCGCTGCTTTAATGGCAAAACGACATTTTCTGCGGCCGAACAGAACAAAAACAGAGCGAAAGGCGGGAAAAGGGAAGGAAAAGATACATGGAAATGGAAAACGAAATGTTCAATACACTTTAAAGAAAATATGATGAGGATAATTGGGTTAATGAAATCAAATAATTTGATTGCCCAATAATTCTTTTAACGTAACTTTTCCTCATGAATATTTGATTAAAGTCGGTATTAGCTTATAATTAAAAGGTCGTAGACAGCAATTTGTTTTAACTAGCTGGAACTACTGGTTTTATGCAAAACTAACGATAGTGATAACCAATCATTGGAGATCTTGCTACTGATACCATTTTATAATAGTTTCCTTAAGCAATTCAGCAACTATGGGTCTGACTTGCATTATATCCATCAGATTACTAGACTGGTTTTGGATGACGACTTGGAAAATTACATACTAACTTCTGGGAAATAATAATATTCAATGGTTGTAATAAATCATATTTTAGGTAATTTACACGGACGATGCGATGCAGTGCGTTGACTCACAGATTGTTAGTTATTTCCACATGATCCCACCGTTTCGTTGCCTTACACTTGATTCAACTTTTCTCAATCGACACGGTTATAGCCTGTTTTTGCAAAGAAAACAACAAATTGACGAGCAGCAGCAGCAAAAAAAAAAAAGGGTGTAAAAATAAATAAATGAGCGACAGGCGACGAGAGACGCCTACGTGGGTTTTCAGAGGTGTTTTTTGGGCTTCGAACCGAGAGAGTTTCTGCGGTGTGTGTGTGTGCTATTCAGCAACATTTTCAGCTGCCAGAAATTAAATTATTGAAAGTCAGTGCGAGAGTCGAGTCGTCGAGTTTATTTTTACGTCGTAAATATACAAATTTTATGTCTCGCAGCACCACACACCGCACACCACACACACACATACAGATGAGCAGAAAAAGATTCCACTTTATGCAAAAATCTTGTGGGGGAAGTTCTTGTTCTTGGCGTGGCTGGCGGCTTCTCTCCCTCGGTTTCTTATTTAAGTTATTTCCATTTTAAATTTGTTTTTCTGAATATGTGTGTGTGTGTGTGTGTGTGTGTCATGGCGACTTTTCTGGCTGCGATGTGAAATGAAATGAGTTTCTCGAAACTGGTTTTTCTGCCAGCCGATCGTATATCGGATTGGATCGGATCGGTTTGGATCTCGGATCTTTAAACCAACAGCAGCAGCAGCAGCAGCAGCTCGACTTTGCCAACCAAGCTGGCCACCCGCTCCTCCATCCATTTTTACTTTTTTATGTTTATTTTTTATATTTTTTCCTCCCATTTTGTGTTCGTTTTCGAAATGGCACAGTTCTTGTATTTCTGCGGAACCGGTTTTTCTTTTGACTTTTTGCACACACACTGCAGAGCAGTCAGAACTGAAAACCAGCCCCATTAATATTCCCAAGTTCAGCTCTCTCTCCTCTCTTTCGACGGCCAGGAATTTTCACTCGGGGCCCCATTCTCTTTGTGTCGCGTTTCCAATTTCCAGACTTTGCCATTTCCTGTAGAGAGAAAAAAGGACTACAACGGCAGTTGTTGAGATCCAACATCTGCCGCCGCCAGGACTGCAGACCAAAAGTAGGAGGGAGAGAAGCCTCCGAACCCAAAAACAGGGCCTGGAGAGGGGGGATCTGTTTAGTTTAGGGGTTGATTGCAACCCCAAAAACCCAGGTCTGCAGGACCCTCGCCCGCCTTCCTACCTTCCCGTAAAACCAGTTCCCCGGGGTTACCTTACTTTTCGTACCGTCTGGCGCGTGCTTGGGAAAAGGGGACCGACATCGACATGGACATCCTTTATTATCCGCTCCGCTCCCCATCCCACCAATGCATCCCATTTCCATTTCCATCTGGCACTCGAATCTGTTGGCAATGAACCCGGGATTAGAGCGATTTTTTTTCTTGTATTATTAAAACAAGTTTTATAACAAAAGGATACTTAATAGGTATTAATATCGTAATATATGCACATGCAACTAGGGGCAACTCGCTTTATCCAAGTACGAAAGATAAACCATATATTTATCGTACAATCCAGCGGCTGCTAAAAAAACTTAGTTGAGTTTTTCGCTAACAACGTTTGCTAAATTGAAAATTTTAAACGAAGTTTGATAGTAGATCTCAACACAAAATTTATATTTAATTGGAAAAGTTTTAAAGTGAGGTATATTAATATTCGAGGGATCAGAGGGCAGTTTGCTTATGTAAAAGTATGAAAAGTCTACGAATTTTTCGTATTATCACAGCGGCTGCTAAAATAAATGTCAGTTGAATTTTTCGCTAACAACGTTTCGTAAATTAAATAATTTGAACGTAGTTTGATAGTAGATTTCAACACAGAATTTATATATTATTAGCATTTATTAGCATATTATTAGCATTTCTAAGAAGGTTTACCAATTATCATATAGTGCAATAGCAGTTTCGAAAGTGTTTTGGAATTATCTGATCAAAACATTAACAAATGCAGTTGCCAGATGAAAAGTCAGTTGAGATTTTCGCTAACAATGCTCCGTAAAAGAAATTTGGACATAGTTTGATAGTAGACCTCAACACAAAACTGATAATACTAAGATTTTGAGAAATATTGATCAGGGCTAGTTATTCCATATTATAAATTTGCGTTAATATTTAAAAAGAGTGTTATCGTAGTTTATATTTGGATTCTTCTTTATTTATTTGATTTTATTCGCTCTTTTGTTATTTTCAATGTGTGTAGTTTTCTTTTATAATTTGTAGTGTGACCTTAGTCCTTTTCTACTTAATCCTAATTTCATTTAATCTCGGCGGAATCTTTACATAAAATGCTAAATGCTTTACAAAATGCTAAAAGGGCTACACTATGCCATACATAATATTTAAAAATAGTTTTAAAACAAAAATTGATCCTTGGGGTATTCATATATTTTTCACCCATCATAACACCCATTTGCAACCGCAGTTTTAAATAGTGTTTTGGATTTTACCCTGACCAAAACATTTCCAAATGCAGTTGCCACATGAGAAGTCAGTTGAGATTTTCGCTAACAATGCTCCGTAAATTCTTGAACTTTTGGACATCGTTTGATAGTAGACCTCAGCACAAGCCTCTAATCACCGATTACTCATTACCCATCCCCCCTATCGCCGTGTCTGCTTCATCTTTTGGGTTCTCGTGGGAAAAGCGAACCCCAAAGAAGTGCAAGTCTTGGGCCCAACTGTACTTTTTCCGCACACGCATACAAACTCACTGCTCGGGTGCCGCTCGCTCGGTCGCTCTCTCTCGCTCTTTCGCTCCGTCGCAGGATCCCAATTCATAATCCTCCACCATCTGCGCAAAAATAAAACCTTGCAATGTGCAAAGAGCGCGCGTCAAAAAGGAGATGGAGAGAGAGAGGGAGCGGGAGAGATCCTTTTTGATGCCTCCCTCTGCAGTTTTTACCTACTTCTCTTTGTGTCGGGTTCTCGGGCACGTAAGCGATTGTGTGTGTGTGAGTCTGGGTGTCTGTGGAAAACCCATCCAACGCATCACCATTGGGGTAACAGCAGCAGCAGTTGTTGTTGTTTCTCTTTTCTGATTTCTATTTTGTGCGCATGCCTTGCACCTTCCTTCGATGTGGACCATCTGTATGCCTGTGTGTATAACAGAATCTCGAAAAACTGATCCCTCCGCCTAACGGTACTTCGCTTGGTACTCGCGGGACTCCCTGGGGGTGATTCTGTCTCTCCCTCTCCTTCACCAAGTTTTTTTTTTGCCTGGATCTGGCGAAAAGTAACAGGAAAACACAAAGGGGAGTGAAAAAGGGAGCCTCTAGTCACGTAGCCAGATGCATATGACTATCTCACTCTGGCTCTTTTGCACAAAGCACAGTTAGTTAGTTTCCTATGCTTTTGCTGCCTTTTGTTTAAAAACGTAAGCCTGAGCTAAAAGAGCTAAAACCATCTTAGGTTGATTCATATAACATATACAAATTTACTTATTTTTTTACTACTGAAAATATGAAATTATCATTTCGCAAATACCATTTTCTAGTAAATCAAAGTATCAATATTTTCCTGCGAACTTCTGTGCTACCTGTAAAAGTGAGTGTGTTCGTTTCATGCCCTTGTGTATGTATTTCCCGTTATTTCGCTTTGGCACGATTATTGTTGCTGCAGTTCTCCTTTTTCCTTTGGGCTCCTTTTTCCTCTGCCGACGTCGCAGCCGCTGCTGCGGCCTACCTGCCCCTTTTACTCGCTCACTCTCTCTCTCTCTGCCTACTTGGCAATTTCATAACGTGCCCCCAAAGGCGAGACGAGAGAGAGCAACTCTCACTCGCCCCTCTCGCTCTGGCCCACAGGGCAGCCGCTCCGGCGCTCTCCCTCACGCAGCAACTTCGTTTGCAGGGCGGCCATTGGCGAGAGAGCGAGCCCAAAACGAACGCGTCGACAGAGAGCAGCGGGGGAACGGAGCAGAGCAGAGGCGTCAGCTCGAGCGAGGGTCGCTCAGTTGCCGTCACTTTTGCGTCGTTTCATTTGCTTTCGTGCTCTCGGAGCTTTTGTTTGGTTTTCGTGCGCTGTGCGGCAGATCGCGAAAACAACAACGCGTGCGGTTTGCTGACTACATTACATACATACAGCTACATATACTACGGCTACACCTACGGGCAAACGGAGCTAGAATAGAAAAACCAACCTTTGCAGTGCTAATTATTTACAACAGTAAGTGTGCTTGTGCGCTAGCTTTGCTGGTCTTATGCTTGTATGGGTGTGTGGAAGTGAAGCATAATCGGCCGATAGAACGAAAGAGCGAGCGAGAGAGAGATTGTGAAATAGCGCCCATATCTATATGGTTTGTGTACATGTGTTGGTTGCTTCTAATGAAAAACGTTCTATTTTTAAATGCACACACCATAAAAAACTGAAACGATTGCTCCACACTTCAACTTTAAAAATTATCAGCCAGCCAGCCAGCAGCGAGCGTGCATTAGTGTTTGTCTCTGTGTGTGTCTGTGTGAGCGAGGGGGAAAATGAAAATCATCATAAATATTCGTCTGTGTCTACTTGTGAAATTTTCCACAACGGAGAAGGAAAAAAAAAAAAAAACCGAGACACACGCACATGTGCATATGTGTGCAGCGACGCCGACTGCGGAACTTCCCCTCTTTATGTTTCATGCTTCGTTTTACTTTTTTTTTCGGTCGTCACGAAGTCTCTTCGTCTTTTATCGTATCCATCGATCTCCAACACCGACACACGCAGTCGGGAAGCAGAAGCAGCAGCAACTGTAACACAAATCCGTTAGCTCTCTCAGAAATATAGAGAGAGTAGAGAGTGTGTTCCGTTGCAAAGAGCAAAGTTGAAAAATTAACAAGAAACTCACTCGGAAAACGGCAAGAACAAAAATTGCATTTTTAGTGCAAGTGTGTATGTGTGTGTGTGTATGAATGCAAAACAACAATAATAATCTAGCTGAAATTTTAAATGTGCAAAAGAGATGAAAGATACAAGAACCGCTCCCTAAAGTGAACAATGTTTAAACAATTACGAAGGACACATACATGATTAATTCAAACGGAAATAGTCCAAAAGCGATAAAACTCGTTAATAAATTAAATCAAGTACTATGTTCACTTTATGGAGCGTTTACTGTATACTGAAATCAAACATGAACATGAACTTGACCTTGCCGCCGTATAATGTGCAATATTCAGAGTTTTTTTCTTGTTTTGTTTTGCGTTGAAACGTAACTAATTTTATTTTCATTCTCGTCACTCTCTTTACAGCATAACTGCTGACAAACACACACAAACCGAAAAGAAGAACAAGAGGCAGAAACGAAGGCGAGAAGCAGTTTTTGTAGACCCCCCACTGTACACCCCTAAGTTGCAAATTGTAAAATCAGCGAGCGAGTGGCGAAAAAAACGCTTAACCAGAGAGAGGGAGCACAACGAGCCACGTCAAGGACGTGGGCCCACCCATTTCCTCCCCCCCTAAGAAACCCGGACCCAAGCCCCCCAAAATGGATGACGATCAGCAGTTCTGTCTGCGGTGGAACAACCACCAGAGCACACTGATCAGCGTGTTCGACACGTTGCTGGAGAACGAGACTCTAGTCGATTGCACGCTAGCCGCCGAGGGCAAATTTCTCAAGGCCCACAAGGTTGTGCTGTCAGCATGCAGTCCCTACTTTGCTGTAAGTATATCTAGCGAGAAATCCCCCCTTTAAACCCCCCTTAAATCTATAACGCTAAATATCTTGTCCATTGCAGACCTTACTTCAAGAACAGTACGACAAGCATCCCATCTTTATACTCAAGGATGTCAAGTACCAGGAGCTGCGCGCCATGATGGACTACATGTACCGCGGCGAGGTCAATATCTCGCAGGATCAGCTGGCCGCTTTGCTCAAGGCCGCCGAGTCGCTGCAGATCAAAGGTCTGTCGGACAATCGCACTGGCGGTGGATCGGCACCCAAGCCGGAGTCCACACAGCAGCAACAGCAGCATCATCGCGGCAAGCTGAGTGGCGCCTACACACTGGAGCAGACGAAGCGCGCCCGCCTGGCCACCGGCGGTGCGATGGACACGTCTGGCGATGTGTCGGGATCACGCGAGGGCTCCTCGAGTCCGTCGCGTCGTCGTCGGAAAGTCAGACGTCGCAGCATGGAGAATGGTGAGTGTTTTCTACCAAAAAATGCCTATCTTGGATCATATTTCAATAAGTGTCGAGCTTTTTATTAATTTCCTCCATATTTATTTTGTAGATGCCCACGACAACTCCAACTCGTCCGTGTTACAAGCCGTCGCCTCGAATCAGTCAATCCTCCAGCAGACGGGCGCTGGCCTCGCAGTCTCCGCATTGGTCAGCACTCAGCTATCGAGTGGATCGGCAGCCGGAACCAGCAGCCAAGCGTCGTCGAACCAGCAGCAGCAGCCATTGACCAGCACCAACGTTACCAAAAAGACTGAAAGCGCTAAACTAACATCCTCGACAGCCGCACCTGCGAGCGGAGCAGCTGCGTCAGCAGCGGCCGCCCAACAGCAACAGGCCCAACAGCACCAGCAGCAGCAGGCGCAGACCACAAGCGATGCCATTAATACCGAGAATGTACAAGCCCAGAGCCAAGGCGGCGCCCAAGGCGGCGTCGAAGGTGATGACGAGGACATGGATGAGGCGAGCGCCGTTGGCGGTGCAAGTGCCATCAGTGGTCCCAATCCTGCCTCAGCCTCCGCCTCTGCATCAGCCGTTCACACCGGAGTGGTGGTCAAGCAGCTGGCCAGCGTTGTGGACAAATCGTCGTCGAATCATAAACAAAAGATCAAAGACAATAGCGTCTCGTCCGTGGGCTCTGAAATGGTGATTGAACCCAAAGCCGAATACGACGATGATGCGCACGATGAGAACGTTGAGGATTTGACATTGGACGAGGAGGACATGACAATGGAGGAGCTGGACCAGACGGCCGGCACCAGCCAGGGTGGCGAAGGATCTAGTCAAAGTGAGTATTGAGCATTAAAACCTTGGTAAAATCATTGAAACTAATAATTATTTACCCCTTTCAATAGCATATGCATGGCAGCACGACAGATCTCAGGATGAACTTGGACTAATGGCACAGGATGCACAGCAACGGGATCCCCAAGGTGAGTGTTTGTTGCCTCCAAAGTCGATTATATACAATATATATATTGTGAGCTACTACGAACAAATGAAAAAGCAAAAAGTACAGCTTAGCTTAGAAGTTTTTAGACA
The DNA here is from genome assembly GCA_008042535.1 of Drosophila tani. Taxonomy (NCBI): domain Eukaryota; kingdom Metazoa; phylum Arthropoda; class Insecta; order Diptera; family Drosophilidae; genus Drosophila; species Drosophila tani. Next base: position 31,085 of record VNJO01004466.1, read on the forward strand.
GAGAAGAAAAGAGATGTTTTTCGAACTCGGCGAGCACGACAACAACAACGACAAGCTTTAATTTCTAAATGCAAATGCAGATAAAGAATGAATCCAATTCAAGGTCACAACTTCATTTTTCCCACACCAAAAAAAACAACATATATAAATATACATTTTAATTTTTTATACTTTGAATGTCGTGCTCCGAAAAAAGCTCTTAAACGTTGAAAGAAAAAAAACAAAAAGAATTATTGAATAGAGAACTTTTTCGAATATAATTTTCAACAAGATAGCAGCAGACGAAAAAAAAAGCAAGCAACAAGAAAAAGTACAAATACAAAACAAAACCAAAAATAACAAGATCTCTCTGCAAGCGAGAGTTGGCGCAAAAAAAAAGAGAAAAAAGAAGAAAGAACAAAACAAAACAGCGAAATTAATGTTGAAGAGCAAAGAATTTACGACTCTGATTTCTGGTGCTTCTATCTTTTTTCTCTCTTTTTCGCCAACTCCTACAGAGAAAAAAACCAGAAGAATAATTAACCCGAAACAAGAATAATTTGTGCAAGTTGAAAAGTATTTAATTTAAAAAAAAAACAAAAAACTCTTTCTTTACTTAATATGATTTTTTAAAACCAAAAACTAATCATTTTTTAATTACGACACACACATGTATAATTCGTATAACTCCTAGTAATCCTTTTTTTGTACATATACCTATTATATCTATTAATTTTTAACACACAAAATGAGAAACATTTTATACCACTCACACACACACAAACATAATACATATATATAATTGCTATATAAACACCCAAAACCACCCACAACAAAAACCCCGTAACATTCTCTCATTTACCATTATTATAATTGAATATATATATGTATGATTCTATATGTATGATCATTTGTTGTTGTTTTACAATTGGTGTTTGAATTAACCACTTTAATTTGCTTTATTTTTTCTGTAAATGTTAAAAAAAAGCATTCCTAAAAACATTCCCCCTCTCACTACTATCTCTCTGTCTCTTATCCTCCTCTGCCCACTCTCTCTCTCTTCTCTCTGGCCCCTCTCTCTCTCTTTCCAACATTAAGCCGTTAGCTGCAGAGCGAAGAAAAATTGCATTCATAATTCATAATAATTCATAAATATATATATTTCACACACACACACACACCAACCTACACTGCAGCTTCAAATTAGGCAGTATAATAATAATAATAAAAACGAAATGATAGAATTTCCCTTATCATTTAAGTTAGTTTTTAGAACAAAATGTACGTGTCAACAGATTTATTTTCTGTGCGTGTATTCCCGAATATGTGCGCGTGTGTGTGGGAGTGTTTGTGCTGATCTCTCTCCCCTTCACTTGCTTTCTCTCGCTACTGCTCTTGCTCTCTAAGCTGCTGTTTGTGTACGTGTCTCCATTGCGTGTGTGTGTGTGTGTTTGTGCAGGGCTCTGGCAAGAACCCCCCCAACACCCCCCCTCTCTTAAAAAGAAAGCTCTCTCGGTACAGTTGCGTCAAGAGTTGTTCAGCAATTAAAAAGTAACGGGATTTAACTTAAACTTTGTGTTTGCATAATTCAAAAACAGCATCTCCCACCACACACACAAAACACACAGCCACCCAAAGACACACACAATACATTTTCACATTTTTCACACCCATTGATTGTCATCACCCATTATTTGCCATTTTTGTTCCATCTTGATTGTCAAAAATCTGTTTTTAGAACTCTCAGCGCGTGCTAATGTTTATTTTTTACACACAGTTGTTTTTTATTTTACTTTACACATTATATTTATATTATTCTATATGATTACGAAAAATACGCATGCAGTTTTAAATTGTATTTTAGTATACTATATCTCTCTCTCTATATATACACATGAATATATTTTGCTTTATTTTGGTTGACGGGACTTTTTTTTGTGTTTTTTTTTTTATTTGTTTATATTTTTCTTTTTTGTATTTGTTGATAGTTTTAAAGTTAGATTGTAAGCTTACCGTTTGAAAATATGACGCGCGCGCTCTTCCGGTTTACGTTTTGAAACTTTCAAGACATTTCGTAAAAAATCCTTTAAATCAAGTCAAGTGCCAAGTGATTTTAAACAAAAACTAAACTGATGACTGAGGAGAGATGCGGGGTATCAACGGAGGATCATCAGCTGGAGGATTTGGTCAAGTCGTTGCCACACAAACAAAGCACGTAGCCAGTCCGCAAGGATGGCGAGGTACAGTCGCAGCTTTGGGCATTCCGACGCGATCGATCCATTCATCAATCAGCCGTCGACTCATCGCAACTCTACGAATCCCATCACCAGGTGAGTATGCTCCGCTCGACGGTATCGGTTGGGCGGAGTGCCATACAAAATGAAATATATTTTGTATTTTTTAAGTTCATTTTTGTTCCACCTCCCCCAAAAAACGATCCGTTCCTTGATCCTGATCCCTAACTTTCCCCAAATCAACTTTCATCCCTCATAAAAAAAAAAGAAAACGACAAAAAATAGAAGAATTTTCAGCGATCAACCAGGTAATGTGTAAAAAACGAGCAAAAGCTTGTGCACAATTAACTAAAGCTGCAAACGCTCGTCGTGTGCTCTCTTTCTCCCGAAAAAGAGCTAAAACGGCGCTAAAATGGGTAAGCTATAGTGTTATAAATTCTTTTCCCCGTTTCTACAATCTTTCTCCTCCGATTTAATTCTAAGTGTGTACGCCTTAAATTTACATTGTATATATAATTTACTTGAATTTTTAATTTAATTGCGTTTGGCGTTTGTTTCTCGAAATTGCTTGAAGCGTCGTCGTTGCCAAACAAACATTAAACCACAACAAAAAAACACCAAAGAAAAACTACATTCTCGAACGATCCCAATTCTTCTATACATACGAAATTATAATCTATGAATATGCAAATAGAATACACTGCGTTACGTGTTTATAAATTTGCTCCCTTTCATGATTTCGTTGGGTTTCCTTACGATTTTTTGCTTCTTTCGGTTTGTTATCAGAAAATCAGAATTGAGTTGATATAGAAATTACGCAAAATTTGTCTGAGTTTCTTGTTTTAAATATCTCAAATTCCTTCTAAACATTAAGTATTCTTGTTAAGGTGATCTCCTTTTAGGATTTTTCTTATTTGTACTAATTTTGGACTCTGGATCCTAGGTAATTTCCATATAGGCATTGTAAAAACTCCAGTAAACTTCCAAAATAGGGAAATGAGTATGATTTCCTTACAAGAATTTTTCTTTTAAATATTTCGGAATCCAAAAAATCACCTTTTTGTAGAACAAAACAGATCTACGAGTAATTTCTTGAAAGCTCCAACGACTCGTTTTTCCTCCCGTTCGTTTCTACCTTTCCTACAACAATCTTGTTTGGCCAATTAATTTATTAAGAGTTTTTTATTATTTTGCTCGTTAGCAAGGTAAGGTGAGCTATCTAAAAAAATAGGGGTATCTTTTATATTTTAATATCCATGAAACTGTCGTTGATCTCTCCGCTCGGCACCCTGGCACCCTCTCTTTTTTTTTCTCGCTTATCCGCTTTCTATGCCCGTTGTGTTAATTGTTAATCAGCAAAAAAAAGCAATAGCAACAAACAGCTAACAGCAACAAAAATAAAAATAAACATAAAAAACAATGCCCGAGAGGCACAGTCAGTCGTTCGTTCGTTCAAGTTCAAGGTCGGCTAAATAATAATGTGTTGTTTCTATGTGTGAGATTGTGAGTTGCTTTTTTCTCTTTTAATCAGCATTGTTCACTCTTGATGATGAACAGAGACGGAAGGGATAGGAGGAGGTGTTGATGTGGCGGCGTAGAATGAAGCAATAATATTAATGTTCATATCTCTGTGAATGTGTATCTCGTTTGCTTGCTGAATTCTGCTTTTTCTCTGCTCGCTCGATGATGTTTTTCTTCTCACTTGTGCTATTCTCCAAATATTTCGCGCTGCTGCATCCGTGTAAAAAGTCAGTGGTTGTTGGTGATGACGATAATAATACTGATGCTGATGATGCTGCCTGACATAAAAATAATCAGGTTTTGTGAATTTTCGAATGGGAATTTCTACGTCTAAAATAATTGGACAATCTCAGAAAGTAGCTTGAAAAACCACTTTAATTTGCGTTGGCTTTTTCGACTTGCTTATATTGATTAGAAAAGGGTGACGTTTGATTCTTAATGAGTCTGAATTATAAAACGATTTTATTCTCTTAAGTCGGGAATTACATGAGATTGGATTCATAGAAATAAAGGATTATTTGTAGTTATGAGGTCTATCAAGAAAAATCATTGCGGTTGATATTGTCCTTTGCAGAAAGCACATTCTATTACCTACACGCCTAATAATATATAATTCCATGTGTAATTAAGTGTAAAATAAGCAAATCTGGCTCCTAAATTCTCCCCTAAATATTATATATAAATATAAAACCTATCGATTTCCCTACTGTGTTTTCTGGCCCAGTTGAAAGCTGTTTGCATGGCCTTGACCCAATTCACAGTTGAATTTTCTCGCAAAAAGCACAGGCACAGGCACAGGCACACACTCGCACTCACAGATACGCAGAAATCCATACACACACGAGTCCACAAACAGGCAGCAAAATATACATTTTCCCCCTCTTTTTGCGTTGTTTTTGTGTAACATGCAATGTGTCAAAAGCTTTTGTGATATTCAAACACGACACCACCGCAAGCTGTCAAGAGGAAATATATTCAACTTGCAGTCCTTAATTTATACATATATTTTTTTGTGTGTGGTGTGTGTGCATGAATTTAAACCTCATAAATATAAATGTGTGTGAGTGTCCTTTGAGTAAAGTTTAAGCTTTTTTCTATGTAGTTTTTATATGCAACAATTATCCGTAATCGTAGTTGGTATTGTGTCTCTTTACCCTGGGCTATTTTTTATCTTTCCTCTAAATTTTCAACTTGCATAAATTTTAAGAGGTGTAACAGCAGTTTGAAGAGAAATCGAGAAATGCTGATTAATATTGAAAGAAAGGGAATATTCTTTGTGTTATTATATGTAAAGATATCTATGAATAACCTTTAAAGCTTAGTTGTGTACGTTGAGGATGAATATATACTTTTCTTGTTGCCTGTCTTGGTTTTCGTCTCGTTGCTTATGGAATTTATTTGTCTCTTAATGTTGTTGCTCGACTGGAAAAGCTAAACTAATAGTTTTTGTTGTGGAATTTGGAAAATTGAAAAGGTTTTATAAGATGAAATAAGTGCATCCATTTTAAATAAAATGTGGTTTTAAAGAGTGGAACTCGATAAATTTGTTTTCTTTGAAACCTGAAGAGTTCTCAAGTGACTTGATTAATTTTCGAGATTGAGTATATTAAGGTTATTAACTTTAGCGAATTTTTGTTCTTTCATTTGTTGCTTGCTTTTCGAAGCCTTGTTTGTTTTATTTGTGCCTCAATCTCTTCTTACACTCTTCTTTTCCGCCCCGTTTTCTCCGGTTTTAAATCTCTATATTGGTATCCCTGGTTGTGCAGACGCAATGGTTGTGCCCCGAATCACATCGGTGCGCGGTGGCTCCCAGCGTTTGGCCAGAAGAAAGGCCTCCATTGCCATTGCATCCGCTTCGAGTGCCGCCGCCACGATATCCAGGCGTAAGCGCAAATTGATGATGGAGGCGACCACCACCAACTCCTCATCAACGCGCAGGTAACTTGGCTGGGCTTATGTCCCCTCTGATGCCCAAATCCCTGATGATTATCATCTCTCTCTTGTGCTCTCCCTTTCCGCTTTCCGTTTTTCTCTAGACACACCAATAGCAGCGGTGGAGGAGATGGTGCCTCTACATCCGCCTCGGCATCCACATCAAAGTCGTCGTCCAAAGCGGCGGATGCGGTAAAGAGTGCTCCTTATGTATGCCAGACATGCGGTCGTCGCTACCAGGTTTTGGGCACTCTGACGCGTCACATGCGCAAAGAGTGCAATCAGCCGAAGAAGTACGTGTGCCGCATGTGCGGCCGTGGCTTTCACTATAATTTCAAGCTCCAAGATCACTACTACTATGTCCACAAAGGGCGTCCACAAGCGGGATTAATTTAGAGTGGAAAGAGGAGAGACGTGGAGGAGGAGGAGGAGAAGGAGATGTAGGATATAAGTGTAATTGATGTAAAACCCTAAATTTACACACTAATCATCATTATCATAACACGTGCAACAAGCAATATGAACGCTACAATAAACGTGGGGTTAGAACTTCAACCTATGATTCTTCTCTGTCGAAGCTCGAGTTCAAGTGGATAAGCTGTGGAGGATTGATTAAAACAGTGGTTAAGAGTGGGTAGCTTTGAATGAAACAGTACTTGGTGGTTGCTTGAATTATTTAATTTAAAACAATATTATTGCAAACCAGTTTTTTTAAATAGGGGAATATGTCAATGTTTAGCCGTTCAAATGAGATCTTTAAAGTTGTTGTGTGTTTTCCAATTTTTTATATACTTTTCTCCTTTAAACTTTCTCTACTACTTGATACAAGATGTAAGATATAGTTTTTTTTAGTAGATGAATTCCTATTTCTATATTCTGCATTCCATAATTTTCTTTTGATAAAAGTATTTTGTTTCATTTGTTTCACCTAGCTTCCAGAGCTCTTTCCGATATCAGGGTTACAAAAACAAAATATACACAACGAAATTCTACACATTGTGTTATTTATACAGTTTGTATTTTTTAATTGATCAAATTATTTATTACAATTTGGATAAATGTATTATTTCTAAAAAAAAATAGAGCTCGTTTCGCTCTAATGGCTTCAAAAACAAAACTTACACATCGTCGAGTACAAATACAGAGCGATAAGGAAGAAAAACAAAATATACACAAACCGTTGCTCATGCTTTATAGAGTAGGTCGGACTTAAACGGTGGTTGTGGAACGGTAATCTTGAAATTTGGCGCCCAACGTTAGGCTTGTGGAACTTGAACCTTGAAATTTGGCGCCCAACCGTGGTGTTGATGAAAAATGTTAGGTTAGGTTTGAAGTCAGATGAAGGTATTGTGTGTTTGGTTTAACAGGGACCCTTGAAGTTGTGTCTTTGAAATGTAAAGCTTTTTGTCGTGTCAGTTGCTTGCTTGCTCGCTCGTTTTTCGAAATTCTATTTTCCTCCGATTCTCTGTGCGTTTCTCGATTCTCTATCTCTCTGCTCTTTTGCTCAACCCTCTAATTGCAGGTCTGCTCGAGTTGAGCTTGAATGAAATGTTTTACTATGAGACTGCTGCTCCGCCGACCTCCGCTGCCGTTGAATCGCCGCCACTGTCGCCGGCAGACATGCCATCTTTGATGCGTCGCGGAAAGCTGCGATCACGCAGGAAGAAGGCCAGCGGTAGTAGTGGCAGCGTCATATTAAAGAGCGTAATGCCGCCGCCGCCGCCGTCGGCACAGAGCAGTGCGGCGGCGAATCTGGCGAGGAATGCGGATATGCGGGAGGATGGCAAGCTGCAGTGTCCGCAGTGTCCGAATGCGTACACGAGGATATCGGCGCTGAAGCGGCACTTGGAGTTTGAGTGCGGAATGTTGGAGAACTTTCGATGCGAGGTCTGCGATGCGGGATTCAAGCGCAAGGACTCGCTGAATCGCCATTGCAAGGTCAAGAAGCACATTACTAAATATTTGTTTTAGAGACTGATCACACAATCCAATGATGATGAGCCATTAAAGAAGATTAAGATAATGCCAAATCGTGTGGGGATCTACTATATATATCTTTCTTTGGTTTAGAGTGCAGGAACTAGTCCCTAAACAATCAACCATCATATAAAGCCAGGATATATCTGTATATGTTTTTGCCTGCTCGATAAAAAAAAAAACAGATTCACACACACCACACACACAAAACACACATCCTGCCCATTACTCTCTCTCTATATATGTCCTTGCATAAATCACAAAGCTACCAAACCAAGTGATGACTGCGCTTCTTCCTCTCTCGGTCTCTGCTCTGTCTTCTCTATCCAATCCCTGCTCTCTCTCTCTCTCTCCTCTGACTAGCTTTTCCTCTTACGATTAATCCTTAACCAAATTACGCCCGCTCCTTATCCTTTTATGCATTTGCTGCTCTGTGCAATTGTTTTTATGCCTGTTTGAAATTTGTTTTTGTTTGACAAAGAAACTACAATTAATCCAAGAAATTCATTTATTAATTTTACCACAAAAACAAACGAATATAATATATATTCTAATGCTTTTTAAAACTAATATCTGGCATTTTTGAGAGAAACCCAAACCAAAAAAAAAATAACAAATTGCTTGTTTTTGCCTTGAAAATTAAAAACAAAACTAAACAATAATAAAGAAATTAAAAAATTAAAAGCATGATTGACCAGAAATTAACGTTTAACTTTTAACGTTTTTGAGAAGAAATTGAATAGAGAAAAACCTTGAATTCGAGTTCCGTGAAAATATGAAAAAATACCAAAACAAAGAACAAAAACAAATTTCAGGCCTGCATCACCAGCTGATAGACGACTCCTCATCCAGTCAGCAGCCACCGAATCATGTCCTGAACGGAGGCGGCACCAAGCAGGAGCTAATGGATGGCAGCAGTGATGACTTTCATCAGGGATCGGGCTCGGGATCGGGATTGCATCACTTTCAGGCCCCACAATTTGATCATTTTCATGGACTGTTGGCCGCCGGCGGCGGTAATGTAGTAGGAGGAGGAGTAGGAGTAGGCCCTGGCCAGGAAGAGAGCTTCACCTGCCCGCAGTGCTATAGGACTTACCGTAGACATGGCACCCTGCGTCGCCACCTGCGACAGGAGTGCGGCAAGGGCAAGAGCATGGTATGCTCCGTTTGTGGGCATCGCACCAAGCGAGCGGATCACCTGCGCCAGCATGTGCGCAAGAAGCATCCGGAGATTGCGATGCGATCGTTGTTTAAGCGCCAGCAGAGAGCTGCAGCGGCGGCAGCCTCATCCGCCGGAGGAGAGGAGAATCAAGTGGCAGAGGGAGTGGGAGAGCAGGAGCCAGAGATTGTGGATTTGGATATGCTGGATGAGGATCAGCAGCAGCATGCCTTTCTAGTCGATGACGACGATGATGAAGAACCTCTAGACCAGCCTCACCAGCAGCAGCAGCATCCTTCTCATCATCATCTTAACCAGGTGGACGAGAGCAGGGCCTCTAGCTATTATCGCCAGCAGCTCCGGCAGCAGGCTCTGCTGCAGCAGGCGTTACAGCAGGTGGCAGCGGCGGCGGCAGTGGTGGCCAGCGGCGGTGGTGGCGGCGGTGGCTCCTCCAACTCCACCTCCTCCTCCTCTGCCGAGCTGCTAAAGGGGGAGGGATTGTAGGTCCTTTGCCCCTTTCCCTACCTCCGCTTTGAGTAAAAGACGCGCAACGCTAAATCCTATCCAGAGATATCTCTTCACTAATCAAATTAACCAAAGAGCGGCGACACTTGCCATTTTCTTTTCCTGCATTTATACATATATATTTTCTAATTCGTATAATATACGGTATATATATGATTATATATTTCTTTTTCCAGCGCTAAATCAAAAAAGAGTTGACAACTAATCTAATAATAATAATAATAATGAAAAAAGTATATTTATATATTTTGTATAAAAGAAAGAAAACAAAAAAAAAGAAAACGAGAAAGAAGAAAAAGCTATAAAAACTAAAAATAAAATGCCACGTTTTTTACAAACCAAAACCACAACCAAATGCGTTTTTCAATTTAATGCATGAGAAAATCTAAAAAAAAAAAAAGAAACCCAAGGAAACAAGGAATTTTGAAATTAATTTAATTACTTTCTTTCGGTAAATAACCTTTAATTTAATATGCAAAACAAACATATAAATTATATATATTTTGTTTTCGGTGCCAAAGTTTTTCGATTATACTTTTTTGTGTGTTTAAATTTAAGTTTAACTTAAGTTTAACTCTGAGGCGAGAGATGTGTGTTATATTATTCCATATGTAATGGCGGCGTCGGTTCCTTTATATGCTAATCCACAAAATATATACTATATTGCATACTTTAAGCCAACAACAACAACAACAACAAAAACAATAATAATAATACACTGTAAAAATGAAAACCAAACATGAATTAAACAAAACAGCAAAGACAGAAACACACAACACAACTCAACCAACACACACACCATCTCTATTTCTCTACTCAACTATGATTCTCTGTACTCCCTCTACTCTCTCTCTGTTAATTAATTAATTAATTAATTAGCCAACAAAAAAATCTTAGACATAAAAAAAAACCCCAATCACAATTCTTACAGATTTAAGGACGCTTTACTGTAATTATGCCACGGCAGTTATAGCAGCGGCCAATGCGGCCAGCAAGAAGCCGGCCATGGAGGAGGAGCCGCCACAGAATCACCTCAACCAGCAGCAGCAGCATCATCATCATCACCACCACCAGCACAGTAATAACAGTGAGATTTGTGAGCCCGAAGTAACGATACGCAGAATGTACAAGTGCGGGAGCTCGGGTCAGGCGGAGCATATTGTCAATCACTTGCAGCCGTTGGCGGTTAGCCAGAATCAACTCCATTGCAGCGCCAGCAACTGCACGGGCTGTCACATGTCGGCGGCAGCCGCTTCCTTTCAGTTGGCCAATCTGCTCAACAGCAGCATACGCAGCAGCGGTAGCAAACCGCAGCAGCACAATCACAGTCATGCCACGAGCAACAACAGCAATGCTGCGAATAACACCACAACGAATCACACCAACACCAACAACAACACCAACACCAACAGTGGGAGCAGCAGCAGTAGTGTCAGCCTCAGCCAGAGTTCAGCGAGCAAGAAGCCGCCCAGCGTGCAGTTCCATTGTGAATTCTGCAACTTTAGCTGCTCGTGGCGCTACGATCTGAAACTGCATTTGCGACAGAAGCATGGCATTCATCAGCTGAAGAAAGTCTAGAAGGGATTGGCTTGTGAATGTAATTCCAACCGCGCGATAGAGATCAAAACTACTGGCTGTTTTACCACATATATACATACCCGATTTTTATATATATAGTTAAGAAAACGTTGCTCTATATTGTTCTGTGTGTCTGCCAAGTCAATAATATCCTGAAGTTAAATATATGTGTACGAAATATTTATTGAAATTGAAAAGTTGATTTTTTTTATAACCATATTATATAAACTAATGTATCTTTTAGAGAGACAGTGATGCCCAGAGATTCCTTTGGAGGCCACATACTTACTTTTCACATTACTTAGTTTTATTTTATATTTATATTATTTGAAATAGGTTTTATTTATATTTTTCCAAATTTAACCAGGTTTTCTTATTACAATTAATAATTATAAGTACGTTTTTAAATCGATAGTTTGACCTTATTTATGTAATTTCGTTAGACAAAAGTATTTAAATTGTATTTGTTTAATTTATTGTTTATTTAGTGTAGACTCCTTTTGGTAGTTTCTGTTTGAAAATAATGTAAACTTGATTTTAGACATTGAATAATTGTATAATTTGTATTAGTTCATTTCCCTTCAACTTCTCAAAGAAAACAAAAAAACAAATTGGACAAATAATAAGTTTAGTTTTTAAGTTAAGTTTTTTTTTGATAAACAAAGAATTGTTTATGCCATTTATAAGTATAAGCCTAATAATTCTTGGACCTTGTGTTTATGATTTTTCACACATGTTTCTCTTTTTTATTTTCTTTTCATTTTCATTTCATACAACCACCCCAAACAAATCCAATCAAATCGAATCAACCAACTCTAATCTCCCCACAAAATCACCAATAACAACAAAATCAAAATCACCACGAAAAACATAATTCCAACATAATTCAACAATTCACCAACTCACCACAAAACTCTCCAAACTCACCAATCAAACACACCACACACTCCAACAACCACTAACCAACCACCACCTGGGATTCGATTTGGTTCGATTCCCCGCAGACCTGAAGTATGACTACAAGCACAGCGTCTTTGGCAGCGATGACCCGGACCAGGATCAGTACAAGGAGCGCTTCCACTGCGCCGTTTGCAACAAGAGCTATCTGCGCAAGCGCCACTTGCAGCGTCACATGCGCGACGAGTGCATCGGCATACCGCCGCGCTTCAATTGTGAATTCTGCAGCTCCCGCTTCCGCCGCAAGTATCATATGGTTCGCCATCTGGTCTCCAAGCATGGCATTCCCCCGGCCATTGCCCAGATGACCACCGGCAGTGGGGCGCGTTCGTCGAGTGACCTCAAGTCGTCGGGCCTCAGCCTGGTGGGTCTCCAGCAGATGGGCAGCGGCGGCGGCGGCGGGGGCAGCAGCACTGGTAACGGTGATTGCGGGGCGAGTGTGGGCAGCGCCGGTTCGCACAATGGCTGCGAGAGTCCCATACCCGAGAATCTGTCGTTGCGCAAAGAGAACTACGAGAACGAGAATCTGCCGGGTTCGCGCTGCACTTCCCCATTGCCGCCGCACATAATGCCGATTCCCACGTACGGACTAACAGGTGCCATCACAGCGATTTCAGCCGCAGCAGCCGTGGTCGAGGAGCAGGCAGCAGCAGCAGCGGCAGCTGCAGCAGCAGCCGTAGCAGCAGCCGAGGCCAAGAACAACAACGAAGGAGGAGCAGGAGCAGGGGCCATTGACGACGAGGAAGCGGTGGCCGTGGCCGAGGCAGCAGCCGCGGCAGCAGCCTTGGGCATCAAGCCGGAACCGGTCACCCCCGGCAAGGTGCAGCAGCACCATCTGATGAACGAGGAGTGGAACATGAAGCTGGGCCTGCAGATCATATCGAATTCGTTGCTCAAGGAGCGACTGATGAACACAATGCCATTTGCTTATAACAATAACTAAGCTCAACCCTCAACCTATATTTCTACGAATCTTATTTATTGAAACTATAGAATCTCTCTCTCATTTATGTTTAATTTGTCGCGAGAGTCGTCGTCGTCTGGCGTCGTATGTGTAACGGCTGTAATTATACGTTTTATTCCCGCGCCATCCTCCGTATGAATCTCATTTGTAAGACATTCCATATATACTCTCACTCTTTTTTAATATATAATTTATGTAACTATTTTTGTATAGACAAAATGTGTCTTAAAAAAAAGAAAAAGAAATTGTCAACAACGCACGAAACTTTCCTAAACCCCAAAAAAAAAACAAAAAAACTAAACTAAAACCGTCACGAATTTGTAATTGTTTAAGAACGTTTTTCATCAGCATGACAGCGCTTAACAAACCTTTGTTAGTCCCTAAGATATATGAAACCAAAAAAAAAAAAAAAGAAAGCATGAAACGATTAAGTCAAGGGAGAGGAAATCAAATCTTTTTACTACAAGTTGAGTAATTTACAATTTGATGTATTGATACAAAAACGGAACGCACAAAAAATACTCAACGAATGCTAGCCTCCGAAATGGAGGTGAGATACTTCTTATTGTAAACGCACTTGATCCAAATGATATGCCACCAAATTGTACGACTTACGTTAAGTTATTTTTATACAAATACAAAGATACATGTATTATGCCTACGATTATACTATAAATAAAAATATTAATTTATCCAAAGTCCAAAAACCAACGAAACCCTAAGAACCATGAGAACATTATATTTACTATTAATTGAATAAATTACCAAAAAAAACTATATACGAACCAAGAGAAATATATTATATCTATGTTGTATTCAATTGCAGCCCAAAATCGAAAGTTGTATTATTTATTTATTGTTTTCGTTTAGCTTTTTGTTCGTCACACCTTATAAGCCATCATCGATTCCATTTCCATTATTCATTTCCATATCCTGCCATTGAACGTTTTTCGTTGCCACGTTTTGTCTTTTGTTTCTCCATTTTTTATTCCTTTTTCTTTATTTTTTTTTATTTCCTTTCTCTCTCTCACCTGAAATTGTGCGAATTTCACTAACCTATTTTATTACTAAATTTCTTTTAGATATCTTCTACAAACCAAAAAAACTGTCGTTGTTGTTGTACTACCCCTACCACTACTACTCCAATATCTACTACCTACTATCCACATACTACTCTCTGATCTGATCTGTGATGACCGTAACTGTGCGTAGAGAAATCCTGGAAATCGCCGCAAGACGCCGCAACGAAAAGTCTGTCACTTACAGTATTATATACACCATATACATATATATATATATATATATTTCTTTATATATATTCTATGATATATATCTTTGTTCTGTGTAAAACTCTCGCCTCGAATTGTTTTTGTCTCTGGGTTTCAACTTGATCTATAACGACACACACACACACATACACATAATAACACACTATAAAAAAAAAAAAAAAAAAAAAAAACTTGATTACACAGCGATATAGTGCGTTTTGAGAGGGCTAAAATTTATTAATTAAAAAATTAAAGATTAACGTTTACTTTTAAAATGAAATGCAAAAAAAAAACTCTCTCTTAAAAACCCCCTTTACGCACCAGATCGTTCTCTTTAGCATGTTCTCTCTCTCTCTACACACATAATTCGTGTCTCTTTTTCACTTCCTTTGCTTGGGTTCTTCTTCTCATTGTGTCTTGTGCTTTTTGTGGCCCAGGAATGCGTGTGTGGTGGTGTGTTGTAACACCGAGTGTATGTCCTTTGTGCTTTTTGTGTGTGTGTCTGTCCTTTTTTCGTGCAACCTCGTTCTCTCGCTGAGCTTTTTTCCCATTCATAGTCTTAATTATAATTATTATTCCTAGCTCTATTTCTCTATTTGATAATGTGATATATGTGTCTCTCTCCAAAAACAAAATAAATTACTTAACACTTGATGTTTTTTCTTACACAGACTTTCTGCTAGTTTTTAAGAAGGTTCTCCACGTGGGTTTATTATATATGGGCTGAACTTTTATTACTTCTAAGATGATCTAAATGTTTTCTATATATATACATATATACATTTTACAAAGTTTTTATTTTCCCGTCAAAATATAGTTTAAAAATACATTTTCGTTTATTTTGGAATGCTTTTGGCTTGTTTTTAAGTCGATTTATATGATGATTTAATTTTCTTATCAAATGTTTATAATTTATTTAATTTTTTTTTTACATTGTTTGTAGCCTAGCTAAATTTGACTTGCTCAAAGAAAAAATAAATAACAAGTGTAACTAAGAAAATACAGAAAATACAATAATATACAGTCAGTCATACACGATCAGGAAACGAATCATTGTATCAAATCAAATCAAATCAAAATCAAATCAACTCGTATCACTTTTCACCCACTCACACTTACCCATTTCTCTGTGTCGCTGTGCGCGCGCGGCGTTCCCCCTTCTCTTCTCTTCCGCACCTGCAATTATGCAATTACAGATTTCGTACTAACCTGGTATCAGCACGCCTGCGATCAGTGCGGCAAATCCTACAAGACCCGCAAGAGTCTCAGCCGCCATCGGCGATTCGAGTGCCGCTTCACCACCGAAAGGCCCATCTTCCAGTGTCCCAGCTGCAATTATGCTGCCAAGCGGAGCGACAATCTCACCAAGCACATTAAGACGCATTTTGCCAAAATGAAAAAGGACTTTTTGCCGCTGGCCTTCCAGATGCAGACGTCCCACGAAATACCCACGAAATGGGAGGCCACCGCATAGGGAGGGTGCTTACCTTAAGACAAAAAAGAAACCGAAGAAAGAAAATCTCCAATCCAGTCCAAGAATATTTCAGCTTTTCGTTGAAGTTTAGTTTTTAAAAGTATTTTCAAGCTTGTTTATTAAACGCAAAAAAGAACCGGGCAGGACAGACTGCAATGATCTACTGAGGCAACGCACAGGAGTTGTTTATAACAAACAAACAAAAAGCACAACCAAAAAAAGAGGCAACAAAAATCCGAAAAACCCTCAGCTTTCACTTTGTATTATTTTGTATACGCGATTTGCATAAATTTGGTTAATTCATGTAAATGGCAAACAAAAACGCGCGCGGCCTGAGCTTGCTTAAAAATTCCATTCGTTGCAGTCTTGTCGTCGGTGGCCAAACTCATTTAAAATTCGTATTTTTAGACCTAAGTTAAGAGCAGCAAATTTTCCCTTGAAATCTCAATCATTTTCGCCTAAGTTTATATTTAAAAATTAAGTTTAAGATTGGTAGTATTTAATGAGAAAAAAAAAACAAGAAAAATCCAAAAGTCCAAAGAGAAAACGTAAACGAAACTAAGTCAGGGAGGGCACAAACTACTGAGAGTAGTTTTCGGGGTCATCGACCCCTTAACTTTGCATTCCTAAGAAAGAACAACCAAAAAACCAAAAAGTGAAACATTTTTCGATATTATATAGTCATAGTTGTAAGTAAGCCAGGCAATGCCAAATCAGCGAAATTCCAAAATGAGAAAAAACTAACCAAAACTAACTAAACTAACCAAATTGTGGATTAAGTTGATCGTAAGTTCCTTTTGCTAGCTAGGATTATGACTTAGATATATAGAAAAGGATCTCAAACGAAACGAACAAAACTTACTAACCAAAAAGAGTTACAAATGAAATGCAACCAACAGTACAACAAACAAACACTTAACAAACTTAACTAAAGTAAAAGAAACACAGTCTCAAGCAAATAGTTCAAATATATTTACAGAGCAGCCAAAAAAAGAAAAAACCCCAAGTCTTAAGCAGTTAAAGGTATATATTTTGTGAACCCTTGAAATGAAAAGAAATGTGAAACGAATTTTTGTGAAACAGTCAGAAACGATATTTAGTTAGCCACGTAAGCCAATCATTAATCTTATATATATATATATATTTATATAACCGAACAAAATCAACTATTTTTATATGTCAGAAGAGAGCCAATAACTAAGTATTTTTTATATGCATATTATTACATATATTTAAATATTTTTGTAACACCAAATAAAATTGTATTGATCAAGAAACCGTTTGTATATTTAGTGGGTTCAACCAGAGGCCCGCCCCCGATCTCTTCTCTCTGCCGTCCAGTTTACTAAACATGTTTCATTGCAGACCATGACCATCCATAAATATCAAGCCATCTCAACCACCATCATGCCATGCCATGCCATGCCATCATCTTCAGTCAAGCCATCATCAAACCCACAAAATCAAGCAAATAAATCAAATCAAGCCAAAAATCTGCAACTACTGCTGCTAGCTCTGCTCACGCTTCACCAAAAAATGCCACCACGCCCACACAAAAAAAAAATATACAAAAAATAAAAAAATCAAGCAAAAAACACCCCGCAACACACACTAACTGTAAATATCACCAATATTTTATTACTATTCTTACTATTTTCCTTTTTATACTCAATGCAAAATCTAACTTACCAAAATTTTACAAATTCTAAAAGTGTTTTCATTTTTTTTTTACTGAAATCTTGTTACTTCTTCAAAAAATCAAAAACAAAAAACGAAATATATCTGCTCTAGTTGTCTAAGTCTTCAGAATCAAGAGAAATGGAACACCGCCGAGACTCATATGATGTATATCTTTCTTTCTCCTCCTTCTCTATACATGCATAAACATCTCTGAAACATTTGTAGCGCCAAGCAGCTATGCATCCAACTCGAGCCAAACACCGCCGCCGACTGGAACCTCGGCCAGTTCGGCGCACTCGCTGATCCGCGACTATTGGTACGAGCTGAAATTCTCCGATCTATTCAAGTTCATCAATCCGGATGGACGTTACCAGTGCCCGAGATTCAATTGCCTCAAGAGCTACAAGGATGCCAGCTCATTGCAACGACATATCAGGTGAGTGGAGAGAGTTTCCCAGACCAAGTTCTTCCGAGCGATCCCAAAAAATGTCAAAATTTGTATACTGATACCCATCTTTCTCTGTCTTCTATTCTCTATATTACCCAATGTCTCTCCTTTAGATATGAATGTGGTGGACAGAAAAAATTTCGCTGTCTGATGTGCGGCAAAGCATTTTCACAAAGCTCCCACCTAAAGCGACACCTTGAGTCCGGTGTCTGTGTCAAATATTACTTATGAGATAATGTTTTCTTTAAAATCAAATAGAATAAGAGCGTTATCCCGATAGGCAGAAGAAGATCGATCAACTGATGATCAAAGAGATGAAAATGAACATGGAACATGAGCATGATCATGAAAATGAACACTGAACATGAGAATGAACATGGAAATGAACATGATCATGGAACATGATCATGATCATAAGAATGAACATGGAAATGAACATGATTATGATCATAAGAATGAAGAATGAATGGAAATGAACATGACGATGATCATAAGAATGAACATGGAAATGAACATGATCATTAAAATGAACATGATCGTAAAAGTGAACATGGAAATGAACATGATTATATACCTAAACAACACGTATAGTACACACACAATACAAGTAACACACAACAAAACAAACAACAAGAACAAAAGATATATAGAACAATTAGATAAAAACCAAGAACAATTACAAATAACAAACAACAAAACGAATTTATTGGATGCCACATCATTTATAAAGAAAATGAAAAACAAAAAATAAGAAAAAGAAAAAGGAAACCAACCGTATATATATACATATATATAGTATATATATGATGAGAATTATTGTTGAAAACTGAGCATTAAAGAAACAAACAGACAGAATACTTAGTTAAATGAACAAAACGAAATATTTAACAAAGCTAGAAGAACAACAACAATATATACACATATATATACATATATATTAAAGTGCAGTCAGTGAACATTTTATAGAATTTTAGTAAAATGTAAAACCAGATTTAAAAACAAAAAAAGCAAACAAAAAAGAAAGAATATAAACTAAGGAATAGAACAGAGAGGCAAACGTTAAAAACAAACAAAAAACAAAAGCTAAAAAATAAAAAAAAACAAAGCAGAAAAACAACAACAACAACATACACGCAAGGAAGCTAAGAGCAAAACAATTTTAGTCAAACTAACCAAAACTACGTAATTTTAGTTAAAGTATATACATAATTAATAATATAGAAACTAAACCAAGCAAAACTTAGTGAAATTAACAAAAAGAAAATAACATAACAACCACTAACAGAGAAGAGGAGGGAAAAGTGAAACCAGAAACAGAAATGCATATAACAAAACGTACTGTGTTTATTTGTTGCCAAATATATATCTATTATATATATTTCTAATAATATATAAAATATAATTAATACGATTCTTGTTATGCCACACACACAACAGAGAACAAAAACATTAACCGAATGACAGCAACAACAATAAGAACAGAACAGAGCAAGCAAATCATCAAAAGGGATAACAACTATTATTGTTATTGTTTAAGTTTGTTATTATTAGACACACCACATAGACACACACACAGCGTGGCAGTGAAGCCTTTGGAGGATCAGAAGCTTCACTGTACGCACACCCTTACACACGTTACGCGTCTCATAGAGTCATAGAATTCGGTTAGGAATCATCATTAAACGAGAGCGACGACGGCAGATGGAAAACAAGAATTGCAGGAAGATTTGTTACATGGTTCCAAGAACAAAGTTAAAACAAAAAATAGTAAAAAGAAGAGTTTATATACATATATACAAAAATGAAAGGAAAAACATATACATATGAAGAGAACAACCACATCTACATAAAGTATATACATATATAGAACTATATAAAAATGCTATATTAGCAAAAATGTTGTCTGTTGAAAAAGAAAAAAAAAATAAGTAAAAGGATATTAAGAAAATGAAATATTGTTGAATAATGTGCAAAGAGTAAGAGATGTTGGTGTAATTATACTCACATCCCACTGAGTAGGGATTCCCCTTAGGTGTATGTATGCGTGTCCGAGTCTGAGTGTTGTGTGTGCCAGGTGTGTGTGCGTGGGTGTGCCAATCAATTGAAAGGATTTTGTACCAGAAAACCAGAAAAAGAAAAAGAAACAAGAAATAATAGAACATTTTGTGCCATTAGAAATTCTCCACCAAAAGTGAAAATGAAAATTCAACAAAGCTGCTTTAGCGACGACGACGACGGAGAAGCCATAGAAGATGAGATCGAACAATATACTCATATATAGAGATATATATATGTAAACCAATATGATTTGTTGAGGAATTCTGTTGAGGAAAAAAGCGTAATGATTTGGTTTTGTTTTTAGTCAAATTATATATATTTTTTCAAAGGCAAAAGTGACAACTAAAATGCTATAAGAGTGCCATTATCAAACAAATTTTTAAACATATATACATATAATTAAATGATAAATTATTGAAATTATACGAGAATACGAGAATATATATATATAATATGAATATATAACCATAAGCAGGAGGCAACTAAGGATAATTTCTAGTTAGGAGATCGCGGCAAGAGGCAGGAGGAGCGCAGGAGAGGATATATATTGTTTGTTGCTTGTTGATTGTTAATCTTTGGGTTGCAGATACCACATACATATAATAATAATAATAATAAGAGAAGCATACAACACACGTATATATGACAGTACAATAAACATAAATATTCTATATACAGAAAACCAGCAGCAATAGAGAGAAAACCTAAACTAAACTCGAATGAACTAGACAAATTATACACAACAAATGAACACCACATAGAAGAAGGGTATAAACGAAGGATGAGAGAATCAATTATAGTAAAAGTACTAAAACCATACTAAAAAGGCAGAGTCTAACCGGGCAGGCACTAAATCCAAGGCCAATTACGAATAAAAGTTGACCTTGGATATTTAGCACCTGCCTTGGTTTTTAGCACACATGTTCACCCGCCCCCCGCCCCCATCCGCAATTAACAAATAATACCAAAGGCAAATTTTTCAATTGATTTACTTCAATTTGATTTATAAAATTTGTGGCTACAAGTGCAATATATATTTAACTTCAAAGAATTAACAACAATTTGTCTTGTGCGGCTATTTGCCAAAGTCAATTTCTTGAAATGAATAGTCTAAAAAAACCCATTTTATAACCAAAACAAAAAAATACAAAAAAACCAAGCGAACAAGACAAATTGTGGTGACTTTTTGAAGGAAATATGGGAAAGAAATCACAGCTTGAATTAGTTGAAATTTAAATTGAGAATTATTCGATTTATAACCTGTATAATTTATGTTTTGTTGTTAAACTAATTTTTACTAAGACCCCCTGTTGCGATTAGCTAAATTATTATTATTATTTTGTTTGCTGTTAAAGTTTTTTAGCTGAAAAGGATAGAAAGAAAGAATATACTGCGAAACATTAAATGTTTTGGCAAAATAACTCTTCTATTATTTGTTAAATCGTTTTTCTTTAAATTAGTTTTAACACTGTTTTAATATTATTATTACAAAGAGAAGAAATATATATATATAACCGTTTCACATTAATTTAACCCGCGAACAACTCTTTATGTTTTAACTTTTGTTATTATTGTTAATTAATATTTATCAAGTAAGAGCAGAGAAAACATTGAGAAAGAAAATTAGCTGTTAACTGTGTATGTAAGTTACAAAATAATGAACAAAATATACTCCAAAGAAACCAACCAAAAATATATATATATATATACACACATATATACAAGGACATATACATATACCAATATATATATATTTTAGACGAAACAACAAAACTGAAAACTGAACAACCAGACAAGAAAACGTTTTAGTAAAAGTGTATTTGGAACAACAAGAAATTGCCATATAAAAAAACCAGATTAAAAACCAAATAAACAAAACAAACAATAATTAACAACCGAACAAGAACAACCGAAGGAAAGTTTAATTGTAACGAAAGTTGTTTATTTTTTGTAGATTAATATTTAACAATGAATGAAACCGAGCAAACAAAAAAAATTGATATACATATATATTTATTGTTAACGAAACCACGGAAAAGGCGAAATTATGAAAATGAAAAACAAACAAATTTATACAACCAGAAATAATACAGAAAAACTTTAATTGAAGAAGCTGATATTGTTAGTACCTTAAAAACAAAAACAAAAACGAAAACGAAAAAAAAAACATGAAATAAAATTAATATAATTATTATTAATAATTGTAATAACAAGAATTGTAGGTTTAATAAAATAAAAACAAGAAGAATTGAATGTAACCAAGCCAAGACCATTTGGGATTATGTTTTAATTTTTCGAGAAACCAATTTAAGACCCAAAAATTGTTATTTTTGCGAAAGGAAGAGGAAAACGAAAACGAAAACGGAACAAATGGCATTATATATGGAAATCGTTTATATACAACACATTGTTTGAAATGAAAGTGGTAACAGAAACAGAAACAAAAAACAAAACAGAGAAAAACCAAAACAAACAACAAGAATAATAAAGATTGATATTGAAATGTTGAAACCCCAAAAAAAAGAGAGTAAAACGAGATTATTAATTATTACCTAGGGGGGGCTGATTAATGAGCTTTCTTACTTGCAGATCCCCAGGCTGAGGAGGAAGGACCAAGAGTCAGGTCAATGGTTTGGTGACCATTGCTACCGTTACGCCATAGTAGACGGTACTACCTGCAACTGTGTGAGCGAGAATATATATTAAATTTAAGTCCCATTTTTTAAGTTTTAATAAATCTAATAAAAAAAAAAAATGTAAGAATGAAATGGTAAGATTTTGTCATCTCTTTTTTCGGTTTAGTCTTAGTTCTATCTACTTTTTCTTTTAGCAAACTGAAGTAACCTTTTTTATTGCTACAATTAACTATCTCCCTATCGCTCTGCAATATTGAACTGTGGTAGTTGGTAAAAAATTAAAAAACGGCAAACATTCATACATAAATATCATACATAGCATATTCCCCCATATATGTTTTTTGTTTTTATTTATTCAGCTACTAAAATTTATAAATTACAAATCCCCTAACCTATTTCGTTTCTCTCTCTTAATTCTTTTAGAGAACGCCTGGACCATATCCGTTAAGTCCGTGACCTCGCTGAACAATGTCTCGACCCCGAGCAGTTCACACATTTGTCCGCGCTGCGACAAGGCCTACACGTACAAGAAGAATCTCTCCCGGCACCTGCGCTACGAGTGCGGTCACCTGCCCACGGAGAAGTGCCGGCACTGCTCCTATGTGGCCCGGTACAAGCATAGCCTGAATATGCACCTGAAGACCCAGCATCCGGAGCATGCCTTGGCCGCGGGTCAGCGGGTGCCCATGAGTCCGCGCGGCCTGTTCGAGGCGAAGAGTCAAGTTCCTTGATTACTTTTAAAGCTATTTCTTTTTATTTTTGTTGATCTCGGGCCAGGTAAGTGTAAAAAGAAGAGAAGAAAAAAGAGAGAGAAGCCTTCGTAATGTTAATAAAAAATGCCTTTTTGTAAACCAAAATTGAAACGTGTCATTATTGAATTTCTACTCTTAGCCCCTAAGTTAGTTAAGCTTTTATTAAATATATATATTTTTAGGGGCACGCACGGTTTATTATCCCTATTTTTTGGCTGTGGTATTTTGTTTTGTCTTGTCCTTGGTTCTCATCTAAAAATAAACACAACCCACCCACACATATCTCTATAAATATATATATATATATAAACCAAACCCTAAGCCTTAAGATCTTATGTTAAGAACTAAAAAAGAAAAAGCTGTCTGCTTGTTTTGTACAAAAAAAAAAATAAAGATACGTTTAGGGACAGGATTCTCTCAACCGAAACACACACGTTTTTTGAGCTGAGCTTAAGCGGTAAA
>VNJO01004470.1:0-37008 GCA_008042535.1 Drosophila tani
TGATCAAGAATATATATATTATATGGGGTCGAAGATGCCTCCCTCACGGTGTTGCAAATATCATGGCAAAATTATAACACCCTCTGCAAGGGTATAACAAAGGTCTTGATCTGAGGAAACTCATAGTGAAACTTCGTGATAAGGGCCAAACGCTTCGGGAAATTGGTGGCATAACTGGTAGAGAACACTCCTCTATATAAAGCAGGGGTGCTCAAATCTGCCTTATGGCAGTGCATATACCAGCACTTATAAATTAAAGCATTTTACAAAAACAAATGTGATGCATGGGCATAGGCTTAAGCATCACGGGTATAAAAAGTTCCTTAAAATGTTATTTCATGTGAAACAAGAAAGATAGCTAACATCGGTAAGCCCAAGCTTGTATACCCTTGCAGTCTGCAATTAAGTCATTGAAAATCGATCCATTTTGGTACTTTAAAACAAAAAATAACGAAGTTTGTAAATTTGTATAACACTTAGACATTTAACATGTAGAATTGTACATTTTCATATAAATCAGCCATTTGTTTCTATGGCAGTTATATGATATAGGTGTAATTCTACGCCCGTAAAAATTATCTATATCTTGAAAATTATTGAAATACGT
Organism: Drosophila tani; assembly: GCA_008042535.1. Taxonomy (NCBI): domain Eukaryota; kingdom Metazoa; phylum Arthropoda; class Insecta; order Diptera; family Drosophilidae; genus Drosophila; species Drosophila tani. The sequence continues at coordinate 608 of VNJO01004470.1, forward strand.
TAAAAAGCAGGGAAGTTATCATTTTTTTCCATTAATTTTCCGATCAGGAATAGGAATAGGAAGAAGACTATCTGCAAAGTTTTATTCAGATAGCTCAATGGCTGAGAGACTACTTTGCGTAGCATCGGACAGACAGTCCGACGGACATGGCTAAATCGACTCGGCTGGTGATGCTGATCATATTCTTGATATTCTTTATGGGTCAAATATGAAAATAATAACTCAATAAACAAGGGTTTAAAAACAGCTAAAAGACTCAAAAAAGTTGGTATATTTTCCAACAAAATGAGGTATCACACATTTCATTGATCACGGTATCACACAAATTGCATTAGTGTGCTTACGAGTATATGTAGATAGACAATTTATTTAATATTTGTTAAAATGTAAGGTATTAATTTTATTTAGATTGTTATACATAACATAAAACAAAAAACAATTGGTTTCACAGCATATTGGCTGCCTAACGACATGGGGCTTGATCAATTAGTTTACCTTAAAGCAAAACTTATTTTAATATTTGGTGTGACGGTCTTTGGTACCGGACGGTACCTAGTACAGCTTAAATTCTTCTGGGAGAACGCTCTACAAGATTTTGGCACACCTCTGGTGCTATGCTGTCCCAGGATTCTTCCACAGTGATCCACATATCATTGATTGTTGACCCCACCAATGTCTTTTAAATGTTCCCAGAGGTGCTCAATCGGGTTTATGTCAGGGGATTGGTCCGAATCGGGGTCGTGCCTACTCGTTTTAATTTGTCGTAACAGACGTCTGTGGATGGATTTATTCAAAATATCCATTCCTTAAAAAAGTTGGTTTCAACGCTTCCATCCATATTTTAGCGAATACTTGATACTTTTCCGACAAAAATGCCAAATTAATGTGCATTGTGGCTGATTGGGCACATTTGAATTAACCGCATTGTTTTTCAAATAAAAACTTTGATGTAAACCGCATCTATGAGAAAATCCGAAGCATGACGAAAACTAAAAAAAGATAACAACTAGCACTAAATCCAACCATTAATTACTGATAACTATACTTAAGTATTAATAACAGATAATAAAATTTAGTTAGTATTAATTTAAACGTAAAATTGTATAGTTAATTCATTTAAAACGCTGAAGTCAACTAATTGATTAATTATTTTTGCTCATTTGTTTTTAGAATAATGAATGTTTTTGGGCGTAAATTGCGGTGATGCATTAGTTGTTGTTGCTTATTAGTGATGGGGCGAATAAAAAAAATCATTTATCCGAAAGATATGATACTTGTACATAAACGAAGTCACATGCATATACATATGTGATCAATTAGTTGAGACACTGTACATCTATGGACCTACAACCGTGCACAAGAATTTCTATAAAACCATCATTTATTAGCTTCTTTACTAACAGACCAGTGGGCATATCTGCTGTTTTTTTTTTTTTTTTTGTATTTTTCCATCGGAAACAATATTCCAGATTTTTCCTTTTGTCATCACTATAGCTTAACTACTATAACTCTATAAAAACACTTTCGATTTAATATGACCAGAAAAAAAAATATAAAAGAAAATCATAAGGTCTTATTATTCTCAAATGCACCTTATGGGAGTGTTCATACAGCGATTGAAAAAATAATAAAATTGAGATAAATGGGGGCGCTTGGAGTATAATTATACATTTTGCGTAAGAATTTTTTAGCATTGTTTGCTAATCTAAGAACTATAATTGGGTTATGGTTTTATAAAAAAAATAACAACAAAAATGTAAACGATAGTGATTTCAGTAAATCAGCTAAAGTGTCGTCCATCGACCGATCGGGTCAAATAGGCCGATTTTCGTTGGATTTAAAGATATCGGATTAAAACTTAATGTATTATTCTTTAATTTTATTTGTATTATTATCAAAAAGAAACATCTCTTAACGAGGTGAGATAAAAGTGACGATCCCACATTCAACTCAACAATTTTTTGATACAAAATTTTGTTACGATTAATAGTTATTTAATATAAAACAAGAAAGAAAGCTAAGTTCGGTAAGCCGAAGTTTGTATACCCTTGCAGTCTGCTATTAGATCATTGAATATCGACCCATTTTGCTAAAGTTGAAATATATCGAAGTTTGTAAATTTGTATAACATTTACCAACACATTTCACATTTTACATGTAGAATTTTACATTTTCATACAAATTGACCAATCGCTTCTATGGCAGCTATATGATATAGTTGTCCGATCTTAATAAAATTAAAACCGTAATTTAAAACCGGAATTTATTAAAATACGTTGGAAAACAGATCATTTTTAATTTGTATAGTATACAATGTATACCCTTGCAGAGGGTATTATAATTTTGCCATGATATTTGCAAGTTGCAACGCAGTGAAGGAGGCATCTCCGACCCCATAAAGTATATATATTTTTGATCAGCATCGCCAGCCGAGTCGATCTAGCCATGTCCGTCCGTCTGTCTGCCTTCCGTCTGTTGGTTTCTACGCGAACTAGTCTCTCAGTTATTTAGGGTTTTGAGTTAAAATTTTCAGCATAGTCTTATTTCTTTAGCACGCAGTTTATATGTCGGAGCGGCCGAAATCGGACTACTATATATCCTATAGCTGCCATAGGAATAATGGCGAAATTAATAGAAAAAAAAAGTTAACTTCTCTGTTATTAATCGTATTTCTATAAATTTTGAGACATAGCAGTTTTTTTGGTTCTAGAATTACGGTTTTCATTTTTTTAAGATCGGATAACTATATCATATAGCTGCCATAGAAGCGATCGGTCGATTTATATGAAAATGTAAAATTCTAGGGGTATACCAACTTCGGATTACCGAAGTAAGCTTTCTTTGTCGTTTTTTTTAAATTTAATCTAATTGTAGCGTTTTCCACTACTTTGGCGGGAAAACAAGAAATTTCTCGTGCCCATAACTTCTGAACGACTAAAGTTACAGAAACGTGCTATATGTCGTTGGGAAAGTATTTTGATATGATAATTACTTTGCCCTGACAAAATTTTTCTAAATATTATAATTAAGAACTTAGAATTAAAATTAATAACTTCAGGCCATTGAGATATTTCGGGGTACAACACTTATCTCCGAAAATTCGCTTTCTCATCAAAATTAGTAGCAATTATCCCATATAGCTAACTTCTTATATTTATTTTGTTTGTTAATTTTTCCAATTTGAGTTTCAAACAAAAACTTATAACAACAATGGAAGACCTATGTATGTACATATGTACATATGTCATTTAAAAAACTTCTGATATCAAATAAAAAAACCTCTTAACGAGGTGAGATTAAAGTGACGATGGCACATTCACCTCCAAAAATTTCTGATACCAAATTTTGTGACGATTAATAGTTATTTAAACAAAAATATTTAAAAAGTTTTTAATTAGTTTCTAAATCGGAAAAATTTAAACAGGCAAAACAGGCAGCGTTCCGATTTTGAAACTAATTTAAAATTTTTTTGAACTGCAATAGAAAGAAGAGTATCTGCAAAGTTTCATTCAGATAGCTCAAAAACTGAGAAACTAGTTTGCGTAGCTACGGACAGACAGACGGATAGGCGGACATGGCTAAATCGACTCGGCTAGTGATGCTGATCAAAAATATATATATACTTTATGGGGTCGGAGATGCTTCCATCACTGCGTTCCAAACTTCTGGACAAAATTATAATACCCTGCAGGGGTAAGAGGTATGATTCAACTTTTATATAAAAATTGAGAAATACGAATTATTTTGATATTTTTAATTAAAAATCAAAAATAACAGTTAAAAAAGATTAAGAATTTAAAAATTGCATATAGAAACTGATTCTATTTCTGCAAATTCGTTCCAAAAATAAGATATGCATAATTTTCCTATCGACGCAGTCATTTTTTTGTTTATACCAATTTTTATTTATCTCATAATTGTTATTTGCGATCCCTAAAATTCAAATTTGTATGGGAAAGCTGTTTTCCATTTAAATTTTGCATTTGATAAATTCAGTCAGTTAGTTAGTTGGACTTATAGGCAACACATAAACTTTTTCTGTGCATGCTTCTTCTGTTTCTGTGTTTACACAGCCCATGCGTTTTGGTCAACATGTCCCTAGCAACAAGTATATCACAGTCGGTCACACTCGACTGTAGCTTTTCTACTTGCTTAACTTGGAGCCGGTGAAGCAAATTTTATTGCTTTTGTGTTCTATCACTAAACGACAAAATTTGACCTTTTCGAAATGAAAACGTTTTCTGGTTTGTGGTCTGACTGAATCAAATCACGTTTCCCACGCCCATTATTCAAAACGACTAAAGTAAGGAAAGGTCTTAAAAATTTTATTTAAAGTTAAATAAAATAATTTTGAATTTATAATTATAATAAATCTTTGTTTTAAGTTTTTCCCATTTTTTCACGGCTCTAACAGTCACTGTAGACAGTAAAGCCCTTGAGATTGCTCAACAAGAAATAAATTAAAAATTATTTAATTCGTTTTGTAATCGTCAATGTAAACATTGAAAATAAGAACAAAATTATAGCACTGTGACGATTTATAAAATATTTAAATAATTTAAATCTGATTTGTTTAAATATGATTGTCACAAAATGTAATTAAAAACGAGAAAGAAAGCTAACTTCGGTAAACCGAAGTTGGTATACCCTCGCAGTCTGCAATTGGATCATTGAAAATCGAACCATTTTAGTAATGTTGAAAAAACATCGAAGTAAAGCCCTTGAGATTGCTCAACAAGAAATAAATTAAAAATTATTTAATTCGTTTTGTAATCGTCAATGTAAACATTGAAAATAAGAACAAAATTATAGCACTGTGACGATTTATAAAATATTTAAATAATTTAAATCTGATTTGTTTAAATATGATTGTCACAAAATGTAATTAAAAACGAGAAAGAAAGCTAACTTCGGTAAACCGAAGTTGGTATACCCTCGCAGTCTGCAATTGGATCATTGAAAATTGAACCATTTTAGTAATGTTGAAAAAACATCGAATTTTGTAAATTTTACATTTTACATGTAGAATTTTACATTTTCATATAAATCGACCGATCGCTCCTATGGCAGCTATATGATATAGTAGTCCGATCCTAATGAAATTAAAACCGTAATTCTAGAAACATAAAAAACTGCTATATCTCAAAATTTATAGAAATACTTTGAAAAACAGAGAAGTTAAAATTATTTTTACATTAATTTCGCCATTATTCCTATGGCAGCTATAGGATATAATAGTCCGATTTCCGTCGTTCCGACATATATACTGCGTGCTAAAGAAAAAGGACTATGCTGAAAATTTCAGCTCGATAGCTCAAAAACTGAGAGACTAGTTCGCGTAGAAACCGACAGACGGACAGACGGACATGGCTAGATCGACTCGGCTGGTGATGCTGATCAAGAATATATATACTTTATGGGGTCGGAGATGCCTCCTTCACCCCGTTGCAAATATCTGGTCAAAATTATAATACCCTCTGCAAGGGTATACAAATTTGAAGGTGCGATTGGCGGGGTCTTTTTGTTTGATATCATATAGCTCACATAGGATAAATCGGAGTATTAAAAGGAAAACAATAGAAAAATTGGCATAATTTATATATTTTTCAACATACATACATATAGAAAAATTGTGAGTGTGTAAGCCAATATACTGATTTGCAATAGTTTACATAATAACTATAACCGACAGTAAAAAAATCACATAAGAATAATAAACAATGCACACAAATTAATTCTCAAATATGTTTACATAAGTCCCCTGGCCCCACGTCGCTTCCCTGAGGCGTCCGCTCGGTTTGTTTACGTTTTTAATTTGGACTAACCGCAAGTAGGCGCCACGTAACGCCAGTCGCCAATCGCTAGCCGAGGAACATCCCCATCCCCCTTCTAAGCAGGTGAAGTCAGTTTCACACAATCGTACTCACACCAGCACAGAGCACTGCAATTGACCGAAACGATGACGTTTCTCTCTGCCATTCTCTGCTCTCCTTTTGCAGTGAGTTTCTCGCGATTTGTTTTTTTTTTTTTTGTACGCTTTTATTTTGGCGTCTATAAATAATAATTGGGGGGACCGGCAGCGGCGAATAAAGATTATGCCATTGTGTGCGAAGGTTCGAAAAAGTGTGTGCGCACTAGGGTGGTGCTTGGTGAGCGTTTTCGCTTTAAAGGAGTCGTTAGCACATCCGAAAGGAACAAGTATTGACCCAAGAAGGGCTAGGGGGCGTGGAAAATCAATGCACTCTGGTTAGTCATTTATGAACTTGAAAACTTGCATGTTTCTGTGAGGGAAATGGTGCAATTGCATGGCTCAAAAGGTCCTATCGAAACCAAAATGTTGTATGCTTTCGAAACATTCTGGAATTTCAGGTATGCAAAACCCAGCTGTTCGAACACCCCTACGTATGGTAGGAACCAACTCGTACATACATCCAAATGTGTGCTTGTACTTTATACATTTAGGCAAGGAAAACTTGGCGCGATGCCCAAAAATCTCGAGGAACTCGATGATAATAATGATATGCCAACATGTGTGTGTATGTGGTGGATTCTTTCATGGTGTGGTGCAGTCCATGACCGGCAAAAGCGCCGACCAACATCGGCAACGACATCGACTTTATGAAGTACACATTGGATAATGACGCCAACAGATAGGCACAGAAAGAAAATAGAACAGCCCGAACAAGATTTGTCAATGTAATGTTGTAAAGGTAGACCTTTATTATATGTTCATCTTGTATTTAGGCATTAGGCATTAAGCTGCTAAAGAAATGATCTCGAAAAATCGCTTAGTTTTCCGAGAGCCTTAATAAGATATTAGTAGTAGTTTTGAAGATATATGTATAAGACTGTATTCCATAGCAGCCGTTTCTAAGGATTAAATCTTAATCCAAATATAATTTATAAGTAATTGATGCTAATATTTTACTAATAGTATATTCATTTCATAAAAAAAACTAGAAAGAAAGCTAGCTAACTTCGGAAGCTCAAGTTTATATACCCTTGCAATTTGCAATGGAATGATTTGATTGAAATGGAAATCGGTGGAAAAAAAACCATACTGATACAACCTTTATGGTTAAGGACACCGAACTTTTGCTGTTTTTCCCATGTTCCCATAAAAATTGACTGATTAAATGTACATTTTTTTTTGCTTTAATTAAATTAAAGAATTATACGTTAACTTTTAATTTACCCTGTAAGGGTTAATATGACAATAATGTCATTGTACGAGTATATGAAAATAACCATGAAGGGGATATATTATTTTAATACCCGGTACCCAAAGGGTACAAGGGTATTATGGGTTAGTGCCAACCGAGAATGTATGTAACAGGCAGAAGGAGGCATCTCCGACCACATAAAGTATATATATTCTTGATCAGCATCACCATCCGAGTCAATTTAGCCATGTCCATGTCTGTCCGTCCGTGTGAAACAACAGATCTCAGAGACTATAAGAGCTAGAGTTACCAAATTTGGTGACAACATTGGAATCTGTTGCACCCAGATCAAGTTTGTTTTAAAATTTGGCTACGCCTACTTGCGCCCTCAAAACTCATAAAAAACGTTAAATAAGCTATACTCGTTATTTTCGGGTTAAAGTTAATAGATACAATAAATAAATAAAATAAAATGGACGTTTCCTGAAAATTTCAGTAAAATCTGATGATAAACATGGGAGATATTAGCAATAAGGTTAGACAGGTGGCTTGCTGTTGCAAGCTGTAGCCGACAGGTGGCGCATTCGAGCCTTGGCCGCGCGATATAATGGCCCCAACTGCAGAAGAAATGACAAAAGAATAGAGCCAAAAATGAAAAAAAAAAAACATAATTATTTTTTTGGCGTCCTTATAAAATGTATCATTCATATTTAAGTATGACATTAAATTGTTAAGGTCGGGAGCTAATTCGAGAGGCGATATTTTTAAAAGTATCGAAGTAGAGTATGATAATGTATGTACAATTTTAAATTGCCTTTTAGTGCAAAGCACAAACGTTTAGGTGCCGGGTATCTCACAGTCGAGCACAGTCGACTATAGCTTTCTTACTTGTTTTTATTTATAATTTATTTATTCATTCATTATTGCTAACGAAACAAGTTTACACTTATAATTATTGCGTGTGAATATACTAATAAAAATTGTACTAGGTATACCTCCAAGAAGAACCATTTATTTTCGACGGTGTAGACACTCAAGCAAGTCGTCTCGGTATCGGCGAACTTGGGTTCTAGGTGATCCGCACACAGTCGCACTCTACCGAACTCGGGTCGGTGGGCTGTGGGGTGGAGATGGAGGTGGAGGTGGAAGACTAAACTTAGTTGTGACAAAATAAAAACAGAACAGAAATAACAAAATATACTCGCGCCAGTTGGAAACGGCTGCGCCTTGGCCCGCTCAGGAAGAGGCGGCGAAAACAAAAGTGAAAAGCCATTTCGACATTCTCGCAGACGCAACTGAACGAATCGGACGGGCGAAGAAAGACACTCGCGCAGATACAGATACAGATACTTTTAATAATTCAGTTTTCCGTTTTTTTCGCCGCGCGATATTTTATTTATTTACCCCTTCCTGGGGTCGGTTATGTAAGGGGCGTGTGTGAGAGCTCGGCGGGTGTAGTGCGACCAAGCTTAGTTGGCGGGTGACCGTGATGCAAGTGGGGACTTGAGAAAGTCAAGGTCACCACCGCTCCACGCCCGTTTTCCCGCTTCCCCGCTTCCCCGGCTAGCACCGTTACTGCAGCGGGGCCATGTAGGCGCGTCGGTCGAAATAGAAGCAGAAGTGGAAATCCAATTGTCGAATTGTGCAGTGAAGCAAATCGGAAATGGACTGGGGGACACACCGCAGCCTGGAGAGGGCGGCCACCTGCCCCAAAGAGGCCAACGCCACGGCGGACCTTGGGTGGCAGGCCGACCTTCTGGATCTTTGGTTAGACCTCTACCCCAGATACCTGCACTATGCCGAGCTCATCGCAACCGGAGGCGGCAGGGCCCATGTCGCGTGCCGGCGCTTCGTTGCACCTCTCACGCACGACCAGGTCTTCATGGGTGTGCTGCAGGGCAGCCTGCTGCTGCTCTTCCTCTTCCTGATGTACCAGCTCCGGCTGTGGAGCTGCGGCAGCGGACCGGACGCCTCAGTCCCAGCCAATGCCACACCCGATGTCGCCAAGGAGCTAAGCTGCGACTTTAATTTTGTCTCCGAGCAGGAGAAGCGCGCTGTCCAGGAGGCGGCCACGGAAGCGCTACTGGAAGTGGAGGAGAAAAAGCGGCGCAAGCGGTTTACCAAGAAACGTAACTGCGTCTCAGCCGGGCCCATCCTCATAGCTCTTCGCCAACAGTCGAAGAAGCCCAAGCACAGGCTGTTTGAGCCCGTGTCCCCCGGAGAAGTCATCTTGGACACTTACCTGCCGCCTCGGGAGCAGCCCCTAACCATTAAGCTGCCCCAACTGACGGTGTTATCCGAGCCAGTCAAGGAAGAGGAGACGGAACTGCTTGAGTTTATGTGGGTTTGGGCTGGGCATTGCGGAACTCCTCTTACTCCAATCCTCAGTACTCTTCTGCAGTCCCAGGAAGAATAACTTACGATTTTCCTTTGCTTTTCCAGATCGGAACCGCGTGGGACGCTGAGCACGACGGACGAAATCTATCCGGATTCATCCGACAGCAGCCTCTACGTATCGGACGAGGAGCAGGAGGACGCCTCTCAGTATTGCCGTGGTGGCTACCATCCCGTGGTCATAGGGGACATATTCGACAATCGGTTTCGCGTGGTGCGCAAACTAGGATGGGGCCACTTCTCCACCGTCTGGCTGTGCCGCGACCTCAAGTGAGCGTTGGAAACAGCAGTCCCCTCCTAGCAACCTTCTTTCATTGCCTCCTTTCACGCAGAGACGAGAAGTACGTCGCCCTCAAGGTGGTGAAGAGTGCCCCGCACTACATAGAGACGGCTGCGGACGAGATCCGGCTCCTGGAGGCGATCCGCGACGCGGACCCGCTGGACGTCAAGCGGGAGCGAATCGTGCGACTGATGAACCACTTCACTGTGCGCGGCGTGAACGGGATGCACACGTGTCTGGTGTTCGAGGCCCTCGGCTGCAGCCTGTACAAGCTGATTGTGAAGAACAACTACCAGGGCCTGGCCATCGGCCAGGTGCGCAATATAATCCGGCAGGTGCTGGAGGGACTGGACTACCTGCACGGCAAGTGCAGCATCATCCACACGGACATCAAGCCGGAGAACATTCTGCTTGTGATAGACAATGCAGCTGCGATGAACCAGCAGATCGACGACGAGATCAATAGTCTTCGGGTAAAGGGAGCAGACTTCCCCGACTCGTATAGTAGGTGCTCCCTCTCCGAGACCTTTTCGCCGTTTAACTCTCTTCCTTCTTCCCCCAGTCAGCTCCATCGAAAAGCAGACCAAGTCGAGGGCCAAGTGGCCGCTGATCGAGCCGAATGGATCGACCAACACCAACACGAGCAACAGCACAGCGAACAACTCCACTTCCTCGACGCCACTGGCCGCTTTGATAATTACCTCGCTGGACAAGGAAGACACCACCACCACCTCGTCCACGCTCAACTCGAACACCACCTCCTCGCTGGCCTCCAAGTACTCCAGCTTGCTGGGTGACAGCGAGTGCAATGGTGGCCTTGGCGGTGGAGGCGGGTTTGTTAGCGGCGTTGATAGTCCTATCCTCGGCGGACCCGCTAACCTGAACAATCGCTATCGAGCCGAGAAGAAAATCACTGCCAAGGTAAGTCTGCCTCTCGACATGTCCACAGCCTCTCCTATTCCATACACTCGACGATGCTGGAAAAGCTGGAAAATAACCCATCCCTTGATGTGTGTCCGTGGAATGACACTTTAAATCTCGATCTTGTTAACACATCAGCAAATGCACACGCACTCCACAGAAACACGTTGGCATTCTCTTAATTTCCCTCGTTTCCACATTATCTTTTCGGTTTGGTTTGAAATTCGAAGCAGTCTTCCAACGAACTAGAGGATGAGACCGGGTCCGATACGCAGTGCGAGCAGAGCACTCTGGCCAGCGACACGTCCACCGATCACGAGCCTGAGGCCAGTCCCAGCGCCCCCCCGGACAAGGTAACGTGGATGCGGCATAGTCTGGCAGTCGCTAGTGCTAGACCGACCCCAAAAGTCGTTCGATGATGTACCTGTTCGTTCCTGGATATTGCTTTACATTTTTTGTTTGGAGTAGAGCCGGACCCCGGGGCAACTGACGCCTTCGACTCCTCCGGGTGTGTCCGCGCCCACCCAGCTGCTTAGTTACTGTTACTGATTATCGCTCCTAAGTTCTCGTTGATTGACCCTCACCTACACTGAACTCACACGCTAACTCCCGGCCAGTTAATCGGCAACCTGCTACAAAAAACTAATGCTCGAATGTTTTTGTGCGCTGCTATCAGCTCTAGATGTTTGTGTTACTCCGGGAGTCCCCACCTCGTGCTTACTATTGCTATTACCACCTACCCATTTGCTAGCTTATCCAACCTAAACGTATAAAACTAAAAATATCCTGTATATTTAAGTACATTTAAATTGCCTCCCGAACTTAATTCAATTCGATTAGCAAGGGGCTATCCATATATTACCTCCCAGTTGCTTCATGTGGTGTAAGAGTTATGTGTGGAATTCTAGATCTTTCTACTTAACGGTCAGGAGGAAATTTTTCAGGAGCAGACCTATGACAGATTCACTACGTGAAATTTCACCGATCTTTCCTAATCAAAAGCGAAAGCGACTTTGCCGTAGGTATTAGGGAAATAGTACATATGTACTACATTCCTGCTTCCAATTTCACATACTCGTAAAATGTTTTACATATTTCAGAACGTCTGACTGAGGAATCTCGCTGATTAAGTTTGATTTATTGGGGGAGGGTAGGAATCATGGAAAACGATTACGTAACCACTTTATATCAAAATAAATATATATACATACAAGCAATTTTTGTATAAGTTTTTGGGAAAAAAATTGTTAATGGTTACGATCATGATTACATAGGGGGTAGGGGGTCAAAAATCCACAAAAACTTAATTGCGTAATATATTGACAGCCCCTAATGAGAAAGAAAAACTGAAATAAGCATGCAGAAACTTAACCCAATTTTCAGACGAACCCTGCAGTACCAGTTGTCATCAATAGTCCGTGTCATCAACGTGCCGACTTCGGATTCCGCCGAACCGACACTCTCATTCAATCGTGTCAATTCCAGCTCTCTCGGTCTCTTAATTTCTCTTCAAAAATTATGTTGATGACAATTCGCTGAAATGTTGATGAACTATTGCTGCAATTGTCGATGAATGATCGATGAAATATTGATAAAAAGATGATGAAAAGTTTATGAATCATCGATGAGTTTGTCACTGATGACACCCTAGGACATGCCATCAGTAGTTTGTATGGAATTTCATCGATGATTCATCAACAACACCGAAGTTTGTTTGATGACTTGTTGCTGAATCGTTGAGGACATGTACTGCACATGTACATACATAAGTATGTCGAGGGCATAAAATATCCCGAATTGATCATTTTATTACGTTTTTGCGAACTTGTACCTTACAATATGAATGTGCTCAAACTGCTAAAATTCTCAGTTTGATTTATTTGCTTATTGTTGCTGTTGTGTATATTGACAATATATTCGGTAATTTTCTATTATACGGGCCCCTTCCAAAAAATTAAAAAAAAAAACCATAGATAGGGGGTGCTTCAACATACATTTAGGTAAAAAAGTTATGTTGGGGACGCTCTTAGTTTAGTCAGAATCAATCTTTAAAGTTTTGCCTAATTCCCGGTCGGTACAGTGGTCTGTGAAGCTTAAAATGTTTGTCAAATTGTGCTTAGCGTAAATACTATATACGAGTATGTCGACACTTTGCACACTTTGAATACATTTAGGCGTGAAATATAAATAAAACGAAATGTTGACAACGTAAAATACATAGTAATTAACGACTTTTCAATATTAAGACGTACATTTGATTATACAAATTATAAGGAGAATTTTATAGTAAAGAACATTCAGTTTGATGAGGTAAGAGAAGAGTATTGCTGTGATCATGAGGTCAGGGAGAATTTAAAGCAGCGCCGGCGGCGAAAAATTTTTCGCGCGCGCGATTTCTTTTTTCAAACAAATTTTTCGCCGCCGGCGCTTTTTTAAGTAGTCCTAATTAATTCTTTTTTAAATTAAAAAGTCGTTAATTACTACGTATTTTAAGTTGTTTTAAGTTTGTTTTATTTATATTTCACGCATAAGTGTATTCAATGTGTGCCAAGTGTCGACATATATAGTATTTACGCTGAGCACAATTTGACAAATATTTTAAGCTTCGTAGACCACTGTACCGCGACGATCACACAGACAAGCGCTTGAATTTTGTGTATTCATAATTTGTCAGTGTGCGTGCTTGCTGCGGATTTTGTATGGGAATTTGGCTAAACTTTAAAGATTTATTGTGACTAAACTAAGAGCGTCCCCAACATAATTTTTGTACCCAAATGTATGTTGGAGCACCCCCTATCTATGGTTTTTTTTTTTTAATTTTTTGGAAGGGGCCCGTATAATAGAAAATTACCATATATTCTTGCAATATTCAAAAATACATACATATGTATGTACATTTGTACATGTGCATGTGGACATAACCTGCAGTACCAGTCACTTCGGGTTTGGTGATAAGAATCGAATAAACATGGGCATATTCTAGGCTGTCATCAGTAACAAATTCATCAACTTTTCATCGATGATTCATCAACAAACACTGGATTTTGTCATCAACAATTTAGGCCAAGTATTCATTGACATTTTATTGATGATTCATCAACCTATTTCATTGACTACTCATCAATTTGTCCTCATATATCATCAAACTGTTATCAACTTTATTTTTGAAGAGAGAATATAAGAGAGCGATACACGATTGTAAAAATGACCTATTGATGACATGGGGAACTGCAGGGTAATAACAAGAAAAAAATTACCGGGAAAAAAAGTACAAAAACTTGTGTAATGATTTAAAAAACAATATGTATGCTTTTATCTTGACCTCTGCTGTACTATATTATTTGCGACAATGCTTAACTATGTATTAATGAGTGTTCTACCCGATGTTGTATTTGTAAAATGTATACTACATATATCCTAACAAATGCCACAAGAATATCGATTGGGATGCGCTTCGGTGGCAATCAAAGCTCGGATTTCGGTGGACAATTCCAGCTTTGAGCCCGCACTGCTAGTTATTTGTTATATGGATGTACGCACCACCTGATAAGCCAACAAAAAAGCAAACCAACATTGTGTGTTCTTTTTCTTCCTTTCTCTCTTTCTTTGTGTGAAACAATTATATGCAACATTACGATATATCCACACCCACCAGTTGCCCACCCCCAACAACTCCTGCCCCTCGCTCAAAACGAACACCAACTCCACGCCCAACTCAAATACTCCGAGCACGTGCACGTCCTTGCCAAACGACCACACCAGCAACACCAGCAACTTCACCAACACGATCACCAACACGATTACCAACAGCGAGACAACGTCCGCCCTTCCAAGTGCAACTCCAACTCCTGCCTCCACATCCGCCTCCGCCCTTGCATCTGCCACGCCCCCTAGCACGCGCACGTACTCGTTCACGCCTCTAGCGTCAACAACAACAGCTCCAACCACCAGTACAACAACAGCCGCAAGCACTGAGTTGTATAATGGCGATCATACAACAACTAGCACATCAACAACAGCAACCAATGCGATCTCCACCGCGACAACAACATCAACAACAACAACAACCACAGCAACCGCAACTGCTAAACTAAATGTCCATGCCAATACCATTCCTTCGCAGAACCAGAGTCAGAGTAGCCAGACTAATACCTATACGATACAATCGCTCATCAACAACAGCAACGTCCGGGTGAAGATCGCCGACCTGGGCAACGCCTGCTACGACGTAAGTACCCAAAAAACTCCCTCAAGAGCCCACCACGAGTAAACTCAAAAAACAGATAGTATTTAGTAGTAGTAGACCGAGTGCCCCAGGCCACCAAAGCGCTTAAGGTCAAACGGCCTAGGGCCCTTCAGACATCGTGTGATTAGCTTCCTTTTGAAACATGTTAGCTTAGAGAAGTTTAAAGTTTAGTTTATTTGTATCTTTATCTTATCAAAATAATTACAATGCACCAAGAAAGGGTGCAAGCTTCGGACAGCCGATGGTTATATATCATTCCAGCTTTGCGAGTATTAAGACAAATTAAATTTGTTCAGATACCTGTTAAAAAGGAATTTTCAAGTACCCCAAAAAAGGTTATCTTAGCCCAAGAATTCCTTCGATAATCTCGTTGTTTATTATACTTACTATAGGGTATGAGGTTATTATGGCTTAGGGCCAACCGATAATGTATGTAACAAGTAGGAAAGTTACAGTCTATTGTGAGATACACAAATTCTACGTTATTTTTTTAACTTTTATTTTTAGAGGCGATCGGATTTATCTTTTAACTTGATGTATAGAGCTTTGGGTACCGGGTATCTCACAGTCGGGCTGACAACTTAGAGATTTCTCTATAGTTGCTAGAATCCACTTTGCTACCTTTTTGTGGAGAGGACTGACGAATGCTTCCTTTCAAATAAGTGGAAATTGGGATGTTTCTAAGGATAAGATAAACAATTTTAGAAGGGCTGGCACAGGGCATCGGCACAATACCTAAGCACACAGCCTGGTATTCCATCGGGACCTGGCGAATAAACCGGTTTTACACGTTGAAGATCCAAAATAAGGGAGCTTTCGTTTAAGCTAGGACTGAAGACTAGGTTTGATTTGGGCATGTTATAAGAATAGGTCTGGTTTGAATCGGATGACGGAGAATAAGTAGTTTGAAAAAACTGAGCAAAAAGATCGGCGATTGCCTGATCATTGTTTGCTGTCTTATTTTCAAATGAAAGCGAGGAAGGATGTGTAATAGGCTTACGTTTAGTGTTGACAAACTTATAAAAATGTTTTGGGTCCTCCGCGAACTGAACCCTACAACGAGTCAGATAGTTTTTATAACACTGCGCGTTAAGCACGGTGAACTTAGCCCGAGCCGCTAAATAGTGAGAATGGACAGCTTGAGAACCGTTACGTTTAAATTTAGAGTAGAGATTGGACTTAATGTTTTTGAGGCGAGTCAACTCTTTACTAAACCAGGGAGGCTTATTTGAGATCCCACGCAGGGGTCCAGATTACATGTACAATATTTGTCAAGTGCCCAAGTTGCCGCTATATTTAAAAATAGGCGCGCCTGCGCCTGCAGATCATATCTGCGTAGATTTGTATACATATAGATATAAACATATGTATATATGTACGTGTTCACTCGTGAACAGATATAGTTGTCCGAGCTTAATGAAATTAAAACCGTAATTCTAAAACAGTAAAAACAGCAATATCTCGAAATTTATGAAAATTATAATACCCTGCAAGGTTATAAAAATTGTCACGAATTAGAAAAGCATAAGAACTTCCCTGTGTAGCCTTAATTTCAGTATAATCAATTCAAAGCTTACATATGTCTTGACACTTATCGATTCCTAGTACCATCACTTTACCGAGGACATACAGACCCGCCAGTATCGTTCGATCGAGGTGCTGCTGGGAGCGCCGTACAACTATACCGCCGACATCTGGAGCACCGCCTGCCTGGCCTTCGAGCTGGCCACGGGTGACTATTTGTTCGACCCACACGCTGGCGAATCGTATAGTCGCGACGAAGATCACTTGGCGCACATTGTCGAGTTGCTGGGCTCTATACCGCAGTCAGTGATCCTGCGGGGCAAGCACGGGCTCAAGTACTTCACCAGCTATGGTAAGCATTAGTACGATACAATGAATAGTTTGGGTAATAATCGCTCGGGGATTTCGGATTGCAGGCAGCCTAAGAAACATCACCAAACTGAAACCTTGGAGCCTAATGAACGTGCTGGTGGAAAAATACGACTGGGATCCCGTTGAGGCTAAGAAGTTCTCAGACTTTCTACTGCCAATGCTTGAATATAATCCAGTCATAAGGGCTTCGGCAGCGGAGTGCCTGCAGCACCCCTGGTTGGAGCAGGAGGAGTTCGTCTAGTGACTAGTCTAGTGGAGGACGCGAGAGACAACACCCTTAAATAATAGGCTTAACTTTTATATGCGAACCAGTTTTTCAGGTACAATATATACATAAATATGTACGTTCGGAGAAAAACGGAGAAAAGAATCGTAGCACTAAAGGACTCGATAGATACACATACCCTATTAACAAACAAAATATGTGACGAGAGCGTTACGCGTGGAATTTTTTAAGCTTTTTAATTTAAAAACACGATTTTTGTACTTGAGAGCTTTAAAATGTAATTGCTGCAAAGGCAATTTTATTTTTAACGTAAAAAAACAAAAACAAAGGCAAGTTACGAAGGGAAGTTACGAAAAAATAAAATGTTTTTCAAATTTTATTTGGACTACGTGCACATAAGTTAATACAAACATATATATTTTATTATATGAGAAACAAGTGAAACAAAAAACAAAACAAAAGACAATGACGACAATTTTGAAGTCAACAGATGCCTAAACTGACTGACTGAAAAGAATAACATTTTCATGCGAAACCCATTAAATCCAAACGAATGAAGCAGGCTAACTAAATGTAACTGGCACATAATTAAAGATATCTTCTATAAATCGAATAATATTATATGTGTATAAATATAATTAAAGAATCTTAATTGTAGATATTGACAATGTTCAACACAGATACAAATCAGAAGCAAATACAGATGAAAATTCAAGTACCGACAGCTTTCTAGCAGCGTGTAGTGATTATGGTACATTTAACCAAAACAATTATTGTAGATCCCTAAGGCTATGTTGAAAAGGAGCAGAATTTACAAAACAAAATCCGTTTCCGTTCAGTCCGCTTTCAGTTTGAAGCTCCGTTTAATCCAGAAGAATAATCCAGAGAATCCGTAAAAGTGTATTGTTTTTGAATTTACCTTTCATTTGTTTTACAATACAATGCAGGGTTGAGGAAAAGTCTTTGATGTGGAATTGAAAACTCATTATCGAAGTTTATGTAACACAATTAAATTTAATGAGAAATCGCATACCCCAAAACGAAAGCATATTTTACTACTTGCCTACATGTATTTGTACACAAGCCTATAAGTAATATTGAAAGTGACCAAATAATTTAATATTGCGGAAGATTTTTCCCCTACACATACTTAATATACACATGTGCGCATGTGTCCAAATAAAAGGTAACACATTTAAGCAGAGAAACTGCAAGTTCGACGAACTGGATACATAATTTAACAAGCGAAAATAAAGTATATACATACATACCGATCAAGAGATTTCTTTTCTGAGTTAGTCACAGTGTTTTATTGTTTTCTATTGTGCTACAACCTTTACAATAGTGTACGGCGGTGTTAAATGGAATAATATATAAATTGTAAAGGTGTAAGGAAGTGTTATGGGATAAAAATAAGTAAAGTATATTAGGTTCGATTATTCTGTGTGGTAGGTCAATAGGGTTTATTCTTTTGAGTCTTCTTCTAGTTCTGTGCTCAGCTAGTCTTCTGGCCAAGACATTCGGGTGGGTAGTCAATTTTGTGTGATAACACTAGTTTACAAATTTATATATATTTTTTTATATAATCGTTAAGACTCACTTTATCCGCCTAATTTTGTGTTGCTAAACACGTTAAACCCATTAAAAAATTTCCAAAGAACCGTTTTGAAGATATTCGCGAAAAACCAGATTTTGTATACTATGCTAAAAATATCGAAAACCGTTAGTTCAACATATTTCAAATTAGTACAATCCAAAAGCCAATCTATACACCTTTCCGACAACATACGGTTCTTTATGGTCAAAGCTCTATTAATGAAGATATACGCACTTAAAGCTAAAAAAACATGCAATATTTTTAGCTTTGTTTTTTATAGCTAGATTTCATTTTCTTTTTAAAAATATTAAAAAAAAATGTAATTATTTTGATTAAACAGATCTGAAGATACCTTTCTCCTCAAAGAGTTAAGGACAAATACTTATATGCAAATCCAGTACAAATGCTAGAAGTTATGGCAAATTATATTAAATTCAAAGGAAAGTAGCCTGATTGTTATTTTGTTTTTTAATGAAAAACATTGTAAGTATTAAATAAAATCGTGCCAAAACAAGCGAATGGCTTACTTAAGGATGAAATTTCCAAAACTCTCATACTCCGGTATATTTGTGGGGCCTAGATAAGAAAATTGTTTGCAGACAAAAATTTTACGAAATCATTAAGTCCTGCAGAAAAAGCATCTGAGGGCGATTTAAAAAGTAATTAACTGATTTTAGGGATATAAAAGAAGAAAAAATTATCATGAATTAATTCAGATTTTTGCTAATACATAAAAGGTTTTTTAATCAAAACCAACATCACAAAGCAGGCTACTTCCCTTTGAAAACAATTTTGTAGCTAAGCTGCAATATGATAATTTCATTGAATTGGCCATAACTTCTTAAATTTGTACTGGATTTGCAAATATTTGACCTTAACTCTATTAGGACAAAGTTATTCTTAGACCTGTTTACTCAAAATAATTATAACTTTTTTTTTTTAATTTTTAAAAAGTAAATAAAAATAGCTATAAACAAAATTTCCAAAAATATTGCATGTTTTTTTACTTTCATTGCTTATATCTTCATTAATAAAGCTCTGACCATAAAGAGTCGTATGTTGTCGGAAAGGTGTGTACATTGCCTTTTGGATCGCACTAATTTAAAATTTGTGGGACTAACGGTTTTCCTTATTTTTAGCGGATTATATAAAAAAACTTGTATTTCGCGAATATCTCCAAAACGGTTCTTTTAAAAATTTTCTTAATGAGTTTAACGTGTTCAGCGTCTCAAAATTAGGCGGAAACGTTTATATATTTTGGCTGTAAACTAGTGTAAGTTGAGGCTTGTTTTTTGATAACGTCCCCGACCAAAGGAACGCGGGGATGTCCTTTGTCAGGTCTGCGTTGCGGATGTACCATTCGGCTCCAGTTATTCTGCGCAGCAGCTTGCTCTGATACCCCAGAATGCGGTTCAAATACCATACACCTGTATTCCGTATCTCCATGTGGGGGCAAGGATGGCCTTGTAAATCCTTACTTTGTTAGCCAGGCTTAGGCGGTTGTTGGGATTTAATAGCCAGGATAACTTATTGGCCTTTCCTGCTAGTACGCTTTTGGTGATCTTCGTGTGTTTTGCAAATGTCAGACAAGAGACCAAAGTCACTTCCAGATATTTGAGATCTCTTCTTTGTTTAAGGGGGTCTTCTCATTCAAAACCCGTTTTTGGACCCTTTTTAAAAAAATTCTTATTTGAAAGCGCAAAGAATAATTGAAAACTTTTTTTATTTATTGTATTACAAAAGGTTCAAAGTAAATAAAAAAAATTGTTTTGCCTCGATACGAGGGCTGTTCAAAAAGTAATGAGACTTCAAAGTTGGTGGTGGAAAAAAAAGGTGTCGTCACGGCGGCCACGATTCGGGGTCTCCGGAGCGTTCGAAATGAAAAAAACGGGGTTTTAATCAGTATAGATGTAATTCTGGTCTGAATGCCGACCATAATTTTGTGAATTTTTTTTGACAAAATGGCGGCCATTCAAAAAAAAAAATTAATTTCTGGATTTTTTTTGTAGTTTAGTGCAAAAAAATAAAAGCATTTTTTTTTTTAAATTGTGGTCTTCATTCAGACGAGAATGGTGACAAATCTGCGTCGATTCCACCTTGTTTCATGAAAATCGGTTCAGTTAAACTGTAGATATCATGGCCGCCAGTTCGAAAAACGTGGTTTCGAAATAAACAAGTTTAAAGTTTGAAGTAAAGTAAATTTAGCTCATTTTGACGAAGACCTTGCTTCACAAAAAAGGCTGTATCTTCTAAAGTATTTCGAATTTCTAAAAATCCTTTTAGGGGCATATTCACAACTACCCAAGCTATAAATAAATGCAAAAAAAAAGTCGAAAGAAAAAGTTGCTCAATGAGAAGACCCCCTTAAGGAGCTCGCCATGCTAAAAAAGACCTGGGCAGGTATCCGAGATTTCAAAACTCTTGAGGTAAAGTTGGAGTATCTCTGTGGCATTGTATACGCATGTGGATCTGCACAGGGCCAGCATCACCTACTGTGTCTATCTTGTAGGCCTCAACATGTCATGTGTGAAAAGGCTGTACAGCGTTGGTCCAAGTACGCTTTTGATCAAGAGATTACACAGTATAAGTATAAGGTTTACATAAGCACTTTATTCGAAGTTGTACGAGTATAAAAATGCAGTGTCTAGAATACAATACGGTACGTTTAACAGCTTTAATGTATGTTTATTGGATTAGCATAGTGCGGATAAACTATATAAGCAGTACTCGGAGGAGTACAGGGAGGGCCACCTTAGAGGGCCAGTCCCAAGATCTGTTCCTGCTTGTAAACGCCGTGGTAGGCATTGCGAATGAGGACGTAGGGAAAGCAGGACTCCAGCAGATCCATGGTAAGAAAGGGAGACTGCTTGACGATTTCATCGAGGAGCAAGTAAATGGACTCCCGGTTGCGCGTAGCCTCCTTGTCCGACTCCTGGCCCAAACGGAGCAGCGAAGAGCTGGCCAGGGCCAGGAACTCCTTCATCCGGTCCTCCATGTCGTTTTGCCCGCAGATGGTGAACAGTGCGCCAAAGATGTTGTTGATCGCCGCTGCCATGCAGTGCGTGTTGTTCGAGTGCCCGTCAATGGTGGCTCTGTAGAAGGAGTTCTCGTTGCGGGCCAGCTTTGGTATGGAGACGGCCACGAAGACCATTAGCAGGCAGGCTGTGAGGTGTTCACCCTCGTCAAACTCGGGTTTTTTCGTCTTCAGGGTCGTGGCCAGAGTGGGATCTACCTTGCAGAGCAGACCGGCTGCCGAGGCCATGTCGGAGGCCACGCGAATCTGGTCACCGCCGGGCAGGTGCTCCTGGAAGTCCTTCACCGAGCTGAGCAGGAAGGGAATGCGCTTGTCCAGCACGTCCACGAGCGCCTCGTGGACCAGGTTGCGGAAGCAGATGATCACGCCAATGATAGTCATGCGCTGCAGCACACGGTCCACGTCCTGCAGGCGCTTAAACTGCTCCTTCATCACCTCCGGCTTGTCGAAGCTGGTGCGCAGGGTGATCAGCACCTCCTTGTTGGTGCCCACCAGCGACTTCAGCTCCTGCACCTGGTTGGCGATGTGCCACATCAGCGTCTCGTTCAGCGTCTTGATCCCGTAGGGCCCAACGAGCTCTGCGAGCGCACGCAGCTCGTTGAGGTCGGAGAACTCCTGCGGGTTGAACGGCACCCATCCCTCGGGGGAGATCGGGACGAACGCCTTCTGGTTGATGGAGAACACAATGTTGCCCGCGGAGACCCGTCTCAGCAGAACCTCGCTGTACCAGGTGTTGTACAGAGCGGCGATGGTCTTCTCACCGTGCGAGTCCAGGGCCTGCGTCTGCTGCAGCAGGCAGTTGTTGAAGACGCGCGTTATGTCGATGTGCACGTAGTTTTCCACAGTTTGCAGGACGTTCATGTAGGCTCGAACGCTGGCCAGCAGCTCTGAGGGCTTGGCAATCTCCATGGTCTCCTGGTTGAACATCACCATGCCCACCAGGTCCCGGGAGAAGCGGTGCTCCAGGTTCTGGCACAGATATTCGCGCGGGGCAAAGGCAAACTCCCAGACGTTGACGGTGGGGCAGTAGTTGATGGCGAAGCAGAGCTCGGTCAGGGCCATGTGCAGCTTGTCCATGGTGGTCAGATCCTCGCGCGTCTTCCTGTACGACTCGTCGCCCGGCTTGCGAATGTCGTCAAAGTGCTTGGACTTGGACTTATCCTTCTTCTTGCGAGCGGACTGAACCGACAAGATCTTGGCGCAGTGCTTGGGCAAAAGGGCATCGGCCATGGTGCACTGCTCGTCGCATATGGTGGTGATGATGTTCTTGGCCTCCTTGGCCATTTCCTCCAGGAAGATGTTCACCACGCTCAGCGACCTCTCCCTGATGTGGTGGCGCTCCTCCGGACACATCTCGTGCGTGCAGTTCTGGAAGTGGCTGCAGATCAGGGGAAAGGCTATGATGTAGCGGTTTTGGGCGGGGAACTCCAAGCACATGTGGAACTGGTCGTCGAACATCTTGTTGTAGAAGCAGAAGATACTCAGGTCGGAGGTCTCCACCAGTATCTCGTCCAGGTTGTCCACCACCCGCGTGTGGAACACCATGGAGTCGAGCAGGCGAGCCAGCTCCGCGTGCTCCGTAATCCTGAGGGAGGCCTTGCCCACGCTCATGTAGGTCTGCAGCCGGAACCAGTCCAGGCGGAATGGTCGGAAGTAGAAGAGCTCGTTGTCCTCCACCTGCTTCACAGTCAGGGCTGCGGCTGTGTTGTAGAGCGAACTAAATATGATGCTCTCATCCTCGGGGCACATTTGCAGGCTCTGCATTCGTATGTTCAAGTCCGTGGCATCGAAGCCAGACAGGTATTGCACGTAGTACCGCTGCATCACCTGGCTGTACTTGCGCACCAGTGCACGCAGTTCTTCCATGTGAAAGAGCAGTTCCGGCAGCTGCCGGTCCACCAGATCCTCGTTGCTCTTGCCCTTGTTCTTGAGCAGCGGCGGATTGTCGTTGTGCCGGAGCAGCCAGAGGATCTCGTCGCGTGCCAGGCAAAGGCCAATGAATATGAATATGGCCTTTGGTCCCAGCAGGCCCGGTTGGTCTGTCATAATCAGAGCCAACTCCTTCAAGGCCGTTCTCAAGAACTTTCGCCGTTCGCGATGCATCAAAGCCGCCTTCTGGACGGCCGTGTTGTAGGCGTCTTTGACCTCGCCAATCCGCTTGCTGTAGCCCTTGATGCCGTCGAAGGTGGCCTGGATGTACTGGTGAATCTGGAGAACCTCGTCGCGGAACAGGGCCACCACCCAGCTGGACTCCAGAGCGGACAGCCAGATCTTGTTCACCTCCGGGTACTGACCCAGCATCTGGTGGTTGAGCAGCAGGCCGAAGATTATCCAGCGGTCCATGGCCTCCAAGGAGATGTATTCGCAGGACATGGTGTCCGTGCGAACCGCCTTTAGGAGAATGGCCGGATTGCCCACCAGACTGAGCTTCTGCATCTCCCTCCACTTGTCTGCGGGGAGATTCCGCAGAGCGTAAATGGAGGTCAGCGATCGCAGCGCATTCGTAAGCAATCTTTGGTGGGGAATAAACTCCTCGGCTAGCTTTTTGAGGGGGACCTCGTAGTCGAGAATCATCTGCCCCAGACGGGGGAAGCCAGTGTCCGCCTGGCTGTTCTGCAGCTCATAGGCAGCGTTGTACAGGCCAAGCACAGCCTTTCTGTCTTCGACCCGGGACAAAACAATCATCAGCGATACGTAGGTCACCACCAAGTCCAAGTAGTTCTTGGTGAGCTCAAAGTTCAGCGTGATGTCCAAGTGAATCTGACAGGCGTCCATTGTGGTGAGCAATTCGCAGACATTGTCCTTGAAGTCCAGCAAGTCCACGAATGTGTGATAGTACAGGGACAGCGACTTTATAATCTCCGCCTTTATGTTTACAATAGCATTGAGTCCCTTGACGTCGATGTTGGGGAATCGCTTCACAATGAACTTAATGCTCGACTCCAGCGACTTCTCGGAGAGGAAGCCTGGCTTTGATTTAGTGTCGCCGCACGCCTTTTTGATGTTATATATTCGCGTGAGTATTCCCATGCCGCGGTCATTCAAGATAATTAGTTTCTCAGCTATCTTCTGCTGATTCGGAAAAATTGGGCGTGCCATGTCTACTGCCTGTTTGAACGATGAGTGGCTGAATACGAACTTCCGGTGATCCCCAGAACACAATCGTGCACTGGCAAAACTGAGTGACAGTCGATAGCGCTAATCTGTCCTATACTCTACACTTTTAAGATAGTTAAATTGACTAAAAAAGTGCGACACAAAAATGTACACATTACTCTTCTTCTTAATTCTGCACTAGAGATGAGTCAAGAGCGCTATAAATACCGATGTGGTATAAGTAAATATCGATTCCAAAACTAGCTAGAATTTGTAGGCGGTATTTTGGTATTTGGTATTTCGGTATTTTTCGAAGCCAAAATCGGATAAAAAGTAATTTATTTTGTATGCTATATACTGGTATTTACGATTAATCTCATGGTATTTAGTGGTATTTTTTGATCTGTTCACTTTTCGAGATCTTAAGCAAGGCGAAACCAGTGCAATCGGTCAAAATAAGCAAGCAAAAGTACAGCAAAGACTGGTAAAACTGCACTTATGGCTAGCAATTTGTAAAACAACAGGCGAGGCCTATTGCAAAGTGTGTCAATGTACGCGGTCGCTTAAAGGGTCTGGCCACCATAGACGTTTTTTAAAATCGAAATTTTATTTTTATCTCTTACAATTTGTTTTACTATTAAGATTATTTTAAGACCTTGGCCACATCCGAACTCAAATTGCACTAGCATACTTCTGCAATTTCTTTTTTTTTTCATTTGCGTTTATCTCGAAACTACATTTTTAAAACTAGCGTCATCAAAATCTAATATACTCTCAGGCCGATTTCTCTAAAATTTACCTGAATACTCGTATCTTTTGCATAATGTATTTCTTATTAACTGTTTTGTTGTCAAATTTAGAAAATAAATGAGAAGTACATGTTTTCACAACATAAACAGTCAATATATAAAAACTATTTAAGTCAAATCAGGACTGTTCTCACACAAAGACTCTTAAAATATAAAAATATAAATATTATAAGTAACTAAAACAATGTGTTTATCGTTTGTAGAAAAACAATAAATAAAATTGTTATTAAAAAAAAAAATTGTTGTGATGGTATTTTTTATGGTATTTTGTGAAATTGAAATGGTAGTTTTTGGTATATAATGTTGTGCCAAAAAGCATTTTTTATCGTTATCGGCGCGGTCACGCTGTATGTAAAAGATATAGAAATCTGGGTACAAAGAAGTTGTGTTTTATTTTAATGTGCATATATTCGTTTCTCTTTATAGTACTCGATTGTTTTTGTTTTTCTGCTTACAGGTCGATACATTTTATATGATCTTCCGTTCAAGAGAGATTCCAATTTGATATTTTTTTTTGTTTTTAATAACTTTTCGCGTATCTGAGAACGTAGCTTTACAAAAAAATACGATAGGGCTGTTATTTACGCATGCATTCTATACTTTTTCTATTCTAAATAGCTTGAAGTTGCAATAGTGTAAACGGTGCATTGGTTTGTATTTGTATTCGATAGCGCTACTCTCATTTGAAAACTTGAGTTATCGAAACTTTCGGGTGATTGGTTCCTAGCACGTTGTGCCACGCAAAATCGCCGCAAAATTGTTATTATTTATAAATAATATTGCACAAATAGTAAGCATGGGAAAGAAACTGGAACGCAGCGATGTCTGCCGGGTGCCTGAGAACATCAATTTTCCGGCCGAGGAGGAGAATGTACTTCAGCAGTGGCGTGACGAAAATATCTTCGAAAAGTGCAGCCAGCTGTCCAAGGGAAAGCCCAAGTAAGTATTTCAGCCGATTGCATCAGACAATGACAGTGATACGATTGCCCATGGGGCCACATCCTACTACCTACCAGGTACACGTTCTACGATGGACCACCGTTCGCCACCGGCTTGCCCCATTACGGGCACATTCTGGCCGGTACCATCAAGGACATTGTCACCCGGTACGCCTATCAGCAGGGATACCATGTGGACCGCCGCTTCGGCTGGGATTGCCATGGCCTCCCCGTGGAGTTTGAGATTGACAAGCTCCTGAACATCCGTGGGCCCGAGGACGTGGCCAAGATGGGAATCTCCGCCTACAACGCCGAGTGTCGAAAGATCGTTATGCGCTACGCCGATGAGTGGGAGAACATAGTGACGCGCGTGGGTCGCTGGATCGACTTTAAGAACGACTACAAGACCTTGTATCCCTGGTACATGGAGTCCATTTGGTGGATATTCAAGCAGCTGTTCGACAAGGGCCTGGTCTACCAGGGAGTGAAGGTGATGCCGTACTCCACTGCCTGCACAACGTCGCTGTCCAACTTTGAGGCCAATCAGAACTACAAGGAGGTGGTGGATCCCTGTGTGGTGGTGGCCCTGGAAGCCCTTACGTTGCCCAACACCTTCTTCCTGGTGTGGACCACAACGCCCTGGACACTGCCCTCCAACTTTGCGTGCTGCGTCAATCCGACGATGACGTATGTGAAGGTGCGCGACGTGAAGACTGATCGCCTCTTCATACTCGCCGAGTGTCGCCTCTCCTACGTCTACAAGACGGAGGAGGAGTTCGAGTTGAAGGACAAGTTTCTGGGCAAAACCCTCAAGGATCTCCACTACAAGCCCCTCTTTCCGTACTTTGCGAAGCGCGGGGCCGAGGTAAAGGCCTTCCGCGTGCTGGTCGACGACTACGTCACCGAGGACTCCGGCACTGGCATTGTGCACAATGCTCCGTACTTTGGCGAGGACGATTACCGCGTCTGCCTGGCAGCGGGCCTCATTACCAAGTCCAGCGAGGTCCTGTGTCCCGTCGACGAAGCAGGACGTTTCACCAAGGAGGCCGCCGACTTTGCTGGCCAATACGTCAAGGATGCCGACAAGCAGATCATGGCGAACCTGAAGAGTCGGGGTAATCTGGTGTCCAGTGGCCAGGTGAAGCATAGCTACCCCTTCTGCTGGCGCTCAGACACACCGCTAATCTACAAGGCCGTGCCCTCTTGGTTTGTGCGAGTCGAGCACATGTCCAAGAACCTTTTGGCGTCCAGTGCTCAGACCTACTGGGTGCCCGACTTTGTCAAGGAGAAACGGTTTGGTAATTGGCTCAAAGAGGCCAGGGATTGGGCTGTAAGTAGAACCTAAATCTAATTATATTTTCCTGGAAAGTATTAGGAAGAATTCCTCCACAGATCTCCCGCAACCGCTATTGGGGCACGCCGATTCCGATTTGGCGCTCGCCCAGCGGGGATGAAACGGTTGTCGTTGGCAGCATCAAGCAGCTGGCCGAGCTGTCTGGGGTTCAGGTTGAGGACCTGCATCGCGAGAGCATCGATCACATTGAAATACCGTCGGCAATCAAGGGCAATCCTCCACTGCGCCGCATAGCTCCTGTCTTTGACTGTTGGTTCGAGTCCGGCTCCATGCCCTTCGCCCAGCAGCACTTTCCGTTCGAGAACGAGAAGGATTTCATGAACAACTTTCCCGCCGACTTCATTGCCGAGGGCATTGACCAGACCCGCGGATGGTTCTACACTCTGCTTGTGATTTCAACGGCACTCTTCAACAAGGCGCCGTTCAAGAACCTCATTGCCAGTGGCCTGGTCCTGGCCGCAGACGGTCAGAAGATGTCCAAGCGCAAGAAGAACTATCCCGATCCCATGGAGGTGGTCCACAAGTATGGAGCCGATGCCCTGCGACTTTATCTGATCAACTCGCCAGTGGTTCGCGCCGAGAGTTTGCGCTTCAAGGAGGAGGGCGTGCGCGACATCATCAAGGACGTGTTCCTGCCGTGGTACAATGCCTACCGCTTCCTGCTGCAGAACATAGTTCGCTACGAAAAGGAGGACTTGGCCGGTCAGGGCCAATACGTTTATGACCGTGAACGACACTTGAAGAATATGAAGAAGGCATCCGTTATCGATGTGTGGATTTTGTCCTTCAAGGAGTCCCTGCTGGAGTTCTTGGCCAACGAGATGAAGATGTACCGCCTGTATACCGTTGTGCCCAGGCTGACGAAGTTCATTGATCAACTAACAAACTGGTATGATTTTGGCATTTTATTTTAAAGCTAACATTTGGTATAAAACTAAAAGCTAACTTAAAATTAGGAGCATTAGCTGCTGAGGCCTACCGCTCGCCTGGGTGTATTTACATGTTTATTTATTTAAGTATTGGTGTTTATGTGAGTTTATCAGGCAGGCTCC
Organism: Drosophila tani; assembly: GCA_008042535.1. NCBI lineage: Eukaryota > Metazoa > Arthropoda > Insecta > Diptera > Drosophilidae > Drosophila > Drosophila tani. Next base: position 29,614 of record VNJO01004470.1, read on the forward strand.
GGTTTTCACCTTCACAAAATTCTCTCGTTTTCGTTTTCGAAAACGAAAATTGGTGCTCCCGTTTTCACTTTCACAAGACTTTTTCGTTTTCAAAAACGGGCAAGTTTTCTTTGTCGAAATGAAAAGAAAAATCCCTTTTTCTACATCAAATCGGTTCTTAATTGCAAAAGGAAAAAAATAGTTGACTCCTTGGTCTATTGATGTTCCTTTCACACCATCAGTAGATCCATCTAATTCGTATTTACTTTTTAAATAATTCTTTTCTGACCCCACCTCGAATTTGCCAACAAAATATTTGCCGTCGGCAACACCAACTTTCGTTTTGGTTGACAGTGCTGCCGTACTGTTGGTGGAACCAAACAATTTGGTCTAAATGCTTCTAAAATTAAAAGGTGGGCATTAATAATGTTCAAGGAGGATTAAATCAGGTTTAATTAAATAAACCAGTTTATTTTAATGTTTAAATGGAATTTTAACCAATAAAAAAAGGTATAAAAGTCATACCATCAAAGGGTGGCAGCCCTCTTGGACCGATAAATAAACAATTTCTGCCTTTATTCAGCTTTAAAACAAACAATTAAAAAGAGTAAAGGCATTTAAGCATTCCGTTTACTTCTCAAAACATCCAAGTCATCTGTTTGAGCAATAAAAATCATTAAATATTTCGATAACAAAACGATGACAAAAAGTTTGTGAAAACCGGAGCACCTAAAACGAAAACTTACGTTTTCGCCCAAAAACGAAAACGAAAAAAAAAAGTGAAAACCGGAGCCTGCCGGTATGTGTCTATATTGTATGTACAAGTTTGGCTTTGTGGAGGAAGGAGATGATTTTGATTGAATTTTCTGTTGTTGGGTTGGCTAGGAGTTGGATTGGGTTTTCGTGGGAGAAGGTTAAGGTTCTGAGTTGGGAATGGGTAGTGCAGTTTATTAAGATGTGATTAATGTCTATTGTAGCATTATTGCAGAGGGGGCAGGTACCTTGGAGAGATCTGTCCATGTAGTGTGCGTTAGTGAGTAGAGTGTGTCCTAGGCGTAGCCTGTTAATTATTATTTGTTGTTGTCTGTTGAGATTTGTGTTTTTAAGAGTGTAGTTTGCAGGGGTGTTTTGTGAGATCTGTTTGTACCAGTGGGAAGTTTGGTTTTGCAGATCTCTTTGTTTGTTGTTGTAGTGTTTCTTAATGTGTTGTGTGATGTCTTTGGTGTTGTAGTTTGCTGTGTAGGTGAGTGGATAGTTGTAGGTTTCCCTAGCTGCTCTGTCAGCTCTCTCATTGCCTTTTATCCCGATGTGGCTCGGGATCCATATCAACTTGATTTTTGGGGAGTGCTTGGAGACTAGATTTCTTATTGTTGAGGGGTAGTAGGAGTGGTTGTTGCAGTTTTTTATGGAGGATAGGGAGGATAGGGAGTCTGAGCATATAGCGTATTTGCCTGAGTTTTTGATGCAGTGTTTAACGGCTTCGAGAATCGCAATAATTTCGCTTGAGAGGACGGAGGAGTACTGGGGTAGGAGTCCGGATTTTAAAGTGTTTGTGTCGTTCGTGAAGCAGTAGCTGATTGTGTCGTTTGCTTTTGAGCCGTCTGTGTAAATAAATTGGTGGTTATGAATGGAAGATCTGGTTATAGACTATTGGTGGAGTGGTAGTTTTGTTGAATTGGGATAGGGTTGTGTTTGTGGCTTTTAGGATTGTTTCTGGGCTGTATTTCTTGGATGGGTAGTTTTTGATTTTAGCCTTTTATATTCACTTAAAACTATAAAAGAAAGGTTTCTCCGCCCACAGGTATGTTCGACTCAACCGTCGTCGGATCAAGGGTGAGCTGGGCGCTGAGCAGTGCATTCAATCGCTGGACACGCTGTACGATGTACTGTACACCATGGTCAAGATGATGGCTCCCTTTACTCCCTACCTCACGGAGTATATATTCCAGCGCTTGGCCTTATTCCAGCCACCTGGCTCTTTGGAACACGCTGACTCCGTGCACTACCAGATGATGCCCGTCAGTCAGAGTACGTTTATTCGCAGTGATATCGAACGCTCGGTAGCATTGATGCAGTCGGTGGTTGAGCTGGGCCGCGTTATGCGCGACCGGCGAACCTTGCCTGTCAAGTATCCGGTTTCCGAGATCATTGTCATTCACAAGGAAGCCCAGACCCTTGAAGCTATCAAGAGCCTGCAGGACTTTATCCTAAGCGAACTTAACGTGCGCAAGCTCACTCTGAGCTCGGATAAGGAGAAGTATGGCGTTACCCTGAGGGCAGAGCCCGATCACAAGGTAAGAATGTAGAACGTACTATATATTATATATATACTATATTATATTTCCCTCTCAGACCCTGGGACAGCGGCTAAAGGGCAACTTTAAGGCGGTCATGGCTGCCATCAAGGCGCTGAAGGATGACGAAATCCAAAAGCAAGTGGCCCAAGGCTACTTTAATATCCTAGATCAGCGCATAGAACTCGAGGAAGTTCGCATCATTTACTGCACATCCGAGCAGGTCGGCGGCAACTTTGAGGCTCACAGCGACAATGAGATTCTGGTACTGTTGGACATGACGCCCAACGAAGAGCTTTTGGAAGAGGGTTTGGCTCGGGAGGTTATCAACCGGGTGCAGAAACTGAAGAAGAAGGCTCAACTCATACCGACTGACCCAGTGCTCATCTTCCACGAACTTGCCATCGACAAAAAGGCCAAGAAGGAGACCTTGGAAGCTCAGGCTCAACTAACGAAGGTTTTGGCCAACTATGCAAGTATGATCAGGGCTGCCGTCAAGTCAGAGTTCGCTCCCTATTCAGCCGAGCAGGCCGCCAAGAAGCGCTTGATAGCCAGCGAGGTCGTCGATCTGAAAGGGCTTTCGTTGAAGCTGACCATTTGTTCCACCGAAGAATTGCAGCTGCCAAGTCGGCTCTGGCTCAATGTTACTTTGGCCGAGGAGCTTAAGCCACGATTTGGCAACAGCAACAAGGCATCGTTGTTCCTCAACCACAGCGTAACCAAGGAACTTATTACGCTAACTACGCTCCGCAGCGAGCTAGAACTTTTGTTTGGCCTCTACGGTGTCAACTTCAACATCTTTGCCATCGATCAGCACGGTAAGATAAGCGAGTTGAAGTCCATCGACGATAGCCTGGCTGGAAGCTTGTTGGTGCTAACTCGCAGCCAGGACACACTGCAGTCGGTGGCGGGCTATAAGTCACCAGCGGCACCTTACTCCAAATTTGTTAACCATCCTTCAGGGAGATCCACTTTTACGGAAAATCCACTGGGATTTGCCTTGAATTGAACTTACCATTTTCTGTGTATTGCAACTGATTGATTGAGACAAAAATAAATAAATTATGTTAACATTTTCCAATTCTATTATATCTAAAGAAATTAGACCTAAAGTTCAATAGCGCACGATTTGGTCATTTGTTTGTTTATTTATTGCTCGATTCTGTTTGTATTCTTCACAATTGTTTATATTTTGAGCAGGGAGTGTAATCATTACGAGTTTTATAAAAAAAATCAGAAAATAATGATTATTTCATGAGTTATATTTTTGATATCATTTAATGAGTATTAATACAAACTTATGAAATAATGATTCATTTTTGATCAGAAATAAAAGTCATGACAAAATAATACTATTTAAATTTTTATTGTAAATAAATGTATTGTTTTTATCCTTGGGAAAAGGGATACAAATCATGTAAAAATGTGATCAAAATAAATTTTTTTGTATGTATACACTGCTGGTCTTAGGTTAGACGCACGTTTACATGCATTAAAATTTGTTGAATATTTCTTATTTTAATGATGGTTGAAACAAAGTTGATATGCAAAAAGATTTGGTATTTAATGATACTTTAAATATAATATTTAAATGATTATACGAATGTAACAAAATTGTGTTTTTTAAACATTTTCTTAAAGCTGCTCAAAATAAGGTGCAATTTTCTTGGTCACTAGAATAAACGCACTTAGGCTTTTTAATTTTTTAAAAGAAAACTATTTTTATTTTTTAAATTACATTTTTAGTTGGTGTTAATATTTGATTTATTAGAAATAAAAAACAACATTTCAGTAATGAGTACTGCCTCCTTTGTTAGTAATAACTTCATATATCCGGTCCTTCATAGAATAATACAGGGAATCTATGTATTTCAAGGAAATCTCGCTCCAATCACGTTTAATAGCTGCAGTTAAAGTTTTCTTATCTTCGTATTGCTTTCCTCCTTCGTATACCTTCCGAGTTAGCCAGCCCCAAACATTATCAATTACGTTAAGATCTGGAGAATATGGTGGCCAGGTTATGATATTAACGTTTTGACTCGAAATAAACGACTTTACTACTCGAGCGTTATGAATTGCCTAGTTAAAAAATCCAAGGAATTGGTCCAAAGAGATCATTTAATTGGGGAAATACGGACTCCAACAATGTTTTGAAGCGATCGCCGTTCATCTTCTGATCGATACAAAACGATTCAATTGTTCCATAAAACGTGATGGCACCCCACACCACACTCCACCTTCTCGGCTATGGTGGCGACTAAAATATAGCTCATCTTTCCGCAGATCGGGATAATAATATTGAAAGCCATCGGGCCATCTAAATTAAAACGTTTTTCATCAGTAAAAACAACTGAACGCCAATCATTGACCCGAGTGTCTGATTGAACAGTCCACGTCATGTATTCTTTCGCAAATCGAAGCCGTTTTTTTTGCGTACTGCATTCAGAGGGGGTTTTTTCTTGATTTTTAGACGCTTTAGGTGTTCTGCATTTCTGATTGTACGCTGAACAGTTTGGTTATATCCGGCTAATTCCTCAATCTTAGCTGCGGACTTAGTCGAATTTGAGCAATTCTTACAATTTTGCGTACTGGTTGTTCAGATAGTGCTTTTTTTTCCTTTGAAGTTTTTTCCATATGCCTCTGGATCTTTTAAATATCTATCAACAGTCCTGGAGCTGCGATTTATCTGTTTGGCAATGTTTCGATTGGACAGTCCTTGCGAGTGAAAAAAGGGTACTTTTTGACGTTCTAATAAGTTCATAACACTAGCTTTCCCATTTTTGCTTTAAATGTAGCTCTAAAACAATTAATTTGTTTATTTTTAATATTTTCTCAATACAAAATACTGCACTTGTTCACGCAAGACAAAGAAATTTAAAGTGCGTCTATTTTTCGTAAATCAACCAGATGTGAGCACATATTTTTCGAACAAGATTCGAACTCTGATAAGAAAAGCTTTTTGGAAAATTAGAATAAGCACGATTATAAATATAGCATTTTATTTAAAACAAAAGTTGGTGCGTCTAACCTAAGACCAGCAGTGTATTTATTATTTAATTTGACAAGTAGTAACTCTTGCAATGACTTATTTTGCTTATAGCAAATGTCTTCAAGTTTCAACTACGAATTCAGCATTAGAAAGGTTAAGTTCCACCGCATTACAACATCCAACTCAGGTTTTGCCAAAGACAGTCACAATTAATGAGCCAAAAAGTTATATCCAAGTCTGCCAAGTCAACAACTAATCTACTCTGGTTGTTGACGGTCATGTCATTAAGGAATGCCCAAAAATAACGACGGTATTGGATCTTAAGTTTTATTTAAGAGAACAATTATAAAAATAAACAAGTGGGAAAGCTACAGTCAAGTGTGACCGACTTTGAGATACCCGGTACCCAAAGCATTGTGAGTGAAATTAAATAGCCCATGAACATGGAAAAATGAATATGTTGACTAATGAAGAGAAATGTTGCAAGAAACATGTTGAGCAACACCCATTGGCACAGAAGAAGAAGAAACATACACAAAAACTTTATTGTTAATAACTTCCATGTTCATCATCCGATTTTACTCAAACTTTCAGCATTTTCAGAATGCCTTTTAGTTTATTTTATGTATTTATTTTAAGCCGAAAATCACGACTATAACTTTTATAACGTTTTTTATGATTTTCGGGCCGGAAGTGAGCGTGGCAAACAAACTTGATCTGAGTGCACCAGATGGCAATGTTGTCACCAAATTTGATAACTCTACCAGGTAGAGTCTACCTCTTATAGTCTCTGAGATATGTCTACCAACACGGACAGACGGACATGGCTGGTGTAGTGGCGCTTGTCACTCCAGTTTCCTAAAAGTAGGCAAAATAAATCTGCTCAAGAATGTTCTTATTTTATATCGTGACTCACCGAAGTGGCCACCCTACACTATCGGCCGCGCCACCTAGTGTGCAGCGTTTGCACTAATGCAGGTCTACAGTCATACTTGAAACTAGTCGATTGCGTGGGGAAATGCAAGCCTATGCCGCCGCTGAGGGGTACATCCGTAAAGCCAAGCTTACACACGTTCTCTTTTCTTCCGGATTGTCCAAGCATACAGACGTGTTAAGTGCAGCTCAAAGTCTTAAAAACCCAACGAGGTTAAGTTATTTAAAGTGCCTTATAATACCCATCCGCCAGCCATCCATACGAAGAAAGAAGAAATATCACTCCAGTATTCGTGCCAGGCCTTTGTGGGTAATTATTTTTACAAAAAAAGGGCATTTTCAATAGTTTTCCTAATTTGCACGATTTTTGTTTTGTAGTTCTGGCACCAGGTATTATGTTGCCAACAATATAATCACCAATCCTTGTTTATTTGAGCAAAAACTCAATAAAAAGGCCCACCCAAGTCATTAGTTGATCTTAAAAGATCAGCCGCCGCTGTAGCCAGCTTGTTCAGCCCATCATACATCGACAAGACAACCTGTAGCCGCAGAAAAGCAAAAGTTCTCCGTATATGCGAGCCTCATCCGCAACAACTACAGTGCCCGAAACAGTGGAAACAAAATTCGCGAAAAAAACTTAGCAAAATCGGTGCCCAAACATAGTGGATGCAGTGAGAGAAAAAAAAACAAAAAAAACGTGTTGGCATCGCCAGAAAATATTCGGCTGAAAAAACTCGGTGTCAACCTAACTTAATTTTTTTCCGTGCATGAACCAAGAAAAACCACGTGCAGTCTCAGCTTCGCTCTACAGTGCGAGAAATCTGTCTCACTACTTCCCCGGATTTTCACTTATAATATTTTGTTCCTGATTTATTTTAAGTTTATTACTTTTCTTTATTTTTGATTTTCGTTATTTTCAAATTTATTATTTTGTATTATTGTTAATTTTCTTTCTTATTATTATTTTTCATTATTTTGCGTTTCTTTTGAGTTCATCTTATTCTTTTAATTATTATTTTTATAACTGTTTTTATTTTTTTTCTCTGAATCTAATATTCAAGTGAAAGATGGTGGATGCAAAGTAATTTTTTTTAGTGTACAAAAGAGCAGCCGAGATAAATAAAGTTCAGCTTAACCAAAGACAATGAATTAGCAACAACAACAATAATAGCCCCAGAGATGTGAACAAGTGAAAATAAA
>VNJO01004471.1:0-33824 GCA_008042535.1 Drosophila tani
CCATTGGATACTCTCCATTGGTTCAAGTTCGGATACGTGAGCTGAGCTCGGGATGCGCACGTGCGGATGCAAATGCAGATGCAGATGCGAATGCTCGTATATATTCAGCCTGAGATAAACACAAATAGAAACCGAAACTGAACTCTCCGGGTTACGTGTCCATCGTTTCGCATGACTTGATTGCGTTTGCGTGTGGGAAATGGCAAGAGAAAGAGCATTTCGCTCAAAAAAAAAAGAGATTTGACATAATTGTGGCCATTTCTCCAGCTGCTCCAGCTGCCACTTGCCACTTGCAGTTGCAATGGCTTTCTTTGGGCATCGACTAGGTGGCTTTGCCTTAATTAAGGATTGCGCAATCCCCTCAAGCCACGGCACCTGCTTCGAATTTATGCTGCACCTGTTGTAATAATGCTCCATCGATGCTGGTCCGTTAGAGGTTTCATAACCATTACGGGTCCGTTGACTTGCCACAAATTTTGGCTCTAAGAACCATATCCAAAGAGTCAAAGAATCTTGAGGCATGGCCAGCGGAAGTCGTTGGCCAACAAAGGGCATGAGGGCTCTACTCTCTCCACCTCTATTATTCGCATTTATTTTCCCCGTCTAAAAAGCGTCACGAATTGCCAATAACAATTAGCCGCAGCCAACAACGCCCCCGCATTGTTTGGCTTTCGTCACCATTCAATGGCGAGTTAATTAGCCGTTTTGTTGACATTTTTTATTAGCATTACCATTGTGGCGGCGGCCTTAGTTTATTTTGAAAAGAGTATTAGCGTAATAGGGGGTTAGTAATTGGAAGATACTTCCCTATTTTTTCTGATACTCAGATCTAATCTCCTTTAAGCTATTTAAGCTACCTTTTCTATACAAATCCTCTGGATTTTAATTGAAATCCCTCTTGACACTCGACAAGTGGCTCTGAAAAACAAGTTCTGAAGTTGTGGAAAGTCTGGCAAATGCAATTAACGCTGGACGATGCCGCTTTAGAGATATGCACAGATGTTCTGGCTTTTTATTTTTGCTATTAAAGTAAGAACAAAACGGGTTAGGTTATACGAACATGTGGCAAGTGAAAAGCCACAAAAAGTTATAACTATTATAAATGCAAAGCATTTGCAGCGCTTGAAAGTGGGTTTAAAACCAACCTGTGAGAGTGAGAACAATACAAAATGTGGGCTGCAGGCGAAAAAAGTGGAAAATATTTAAGCTAAGAAATATATAAATGGGTATGATTTACCTTTGATCCCAAAACGATTTTGTGATTAAAAGTGTTGAAAATAATATAGATAGCATGCTTTTAGGCTTCAGTTTGAAATTATTACATTAAATATTGGCAAAGGTATAAAAATAAACTTATTCAAGACCAGGTCTGTGATGACTTCACAGTAATTATACGTTAGACACTATCTAGAATTTATTAAGCTAATATCCATAAAAAAAACGTAGTGTTTCCACTTAATAAACTCCTCCTCCCTGCCAAGAGTTTATTAATCTTCCCCTGGAACTTCCAAGAATCCCAACCCGGACACCAAGTTATCAATGAAGCGTTTGTGAAAGCTGATTTATTTCAACAAAAGAACAGAACCTGAGGGCCTGAGGCTTTCTCGTGAGGGAATATGCTAATGGAAAACATACATACATATATTAACCCAGATTCTTAGCACAGATTTCAGGGGAATCTCGAGAGAGATCTCAATCTCAGGTTCTGTGTTCTTGTGAAAACTCTACCCCGGACTTTGAGTTCAAGCTTAGCCCGATGAAAGTGTTGCCAAGTTGTGGCGCCGCTTAGTGCCGAAATAATAATTAAAATAAACCCGAATCCAGTCACCGCTCGGATTGATTAGTTAATAAACCGCTCGGAGCATGCATACATTAACTTGGCCAGACAAGAATCGCTTTAACTCGTTTGCGGAATGTTTCTCACAATTAGCATTTGGAAATTAATGCCAAAAATAAATTAATAGACAAATGAATGCAGATACTTAGATACTGATGATGCTAGAGTTCGATTTTTGAGTATTTGTGTTTTTCCTCAGAGACACTCTGTTCCTGTTTGACCAGCTCCCCCTCTATCTCTAAAGAGATCACAGCCGAAGAAAGGCTATAAATCTGCATGAAAATATGCCCAGTCATGGCTGAGATTCCGCTATATATTATAGAGAGCCATTCGGATCGGGAAACGGCGGGACATACTCGTATCTTACGTCATTGACGAGTTTGCTGGGAGAGAGCACGAGCACCACGCTCTCTGGATGCTTCTCCCGCTCTCCGGAGCAGCGACAGCCACAGCGAAACCGGCACTGGGAGCCCAGTGATATAGTCATAGAAATGGAGAGGCTATGGCTGCGGAGACCCGATACCCGATCTCAGCTGTTGACCGCCGACTCTCAAAGCCAACTGCGCATAACAAAGGCGAACCTTGTGCGAGAAAGTTGTCAGTGTCGCGGGACGCGGATCGCGAATGGGATTTTGATTTGGATTTAGATTTAAAATTGGATTTTGGCTTCGAAGCCCGCTGCCATCGAATTGACATTTATACGAGCTACCATTTCAACGCGAGTGCCATGCCAAGTCACAGCAAGCAGAGCGGAGCCACTCACCCGACAAACATTTGGACTACCTGAGAGAGAGCAGAGTCACCATACCTGGCTGGAGCAGGAACATAACGAACAGAAGCCCAGAAGCAGACCAGAATGCTGTTCTCCGCTTCCCTCATCTGCCAGGTGGAGCGGCTGATGTGCCTGCCCATCAGCTTTGCGGTGCTGGGATTCCTCTTCATGGCCTGCACCCTGGAGGTGGTGCTGCTCAAAATGACCACCAGTGATCCGGTCTTTGGAAGATCTAATCCCGCCGACGACTGGGAGGAGGATGGCGGCCCCGAGGGCGAGGAGCAGATCTACTATGAGAACCTGGAGAACAACTACGAGCACTGGGCGCGTCGCAGGATGCGCTTCCACCAGCGTCAGCGACAGCAGCTGGTGACTTAGTATACGGCTTAGATTAACTTTAAACCTAAGACTAGCAGTAGGACCGACACTGACTGAGCCTTTCTCTACGTGTATTATTTTCCAAGGCGCCGCTAATGGCGCATACAAATTATTGAAATGTTTCTTCATGTGTGTAATGCTTTTCGCTCTCTGTTTATGGTTGACGCGTTTTTTCATTAAATTGTATTTGTTTGTTTGTAAGCGAAATTGCGAAATTTGCCATTTGAATAAGTTAGGCGACGCGATTGCTCAGTTCGAGCACGTCCAAGACGTACATCTAGGAATTCCCTTCTGGCCCTGTCTTGTGTAAGAACTGTAAGTGACTGACATAATCCGAGTGCATTTCTCTCTATAACTCTAGCCCGTAAGCCGCGTGATAAGTTGCCCGATACCGATACCTGAGCTGGGATACTGCTGCTTCAGTGAGTTGAATAAACTTGGCTATTAAAGCAACCGAACCATTGATTTTTGTTTGCCTGGTCCAACGGGTTTGGCTTGTTATGCAATTGGGACAATTGGGAGGCGGGAACTGGGAGACCCGGGAGAGCGATGGAGAAAGTCAATTGCAACTGCAGTCGGTCGGGCTTTGGCCCAAAGAAAAGCTACTTGAACGGGAAGTGTTTTGGTGTTTCGACGGTGCCGAGTTCAAAAGTTAGCCAACGCGATCGTTAATTAGCTGCTGTTTTCAGCCATTTTCAGCTGTTTGCTTATCTCGACCTTCTGGTCGTTGATTAACCCCACAGCTGTTGGCCAGAACTGACCTGACTAATCGTTTAGTTCTCGGAATAACAACTACATATCTTCCTTCCGCCTTTTTTCTTTCCTGCAGCAAACTAGCCAATAAGAAGTGGAAGAAGGAGGAGACCAGCGAGGATCACAGCAATGTCTGCAATGTCTGCTGTGCGGACCTGGATCTGAGCAGTGCCAAAAAGTGAGTCAAATACTATTTAGTTGGAAACTCTGATCAATATATCTTGAGCTTTTCAGAGCTCTAAAATCTAAAAGCAAAATTCAGCAAAAAGTCTTAAGTTATTTACATTCTTAATCAGTTATTCTAATAGGATGACCTTTGAGTCAAAAAAGAAGAAAGAAAAAACTGTATTTAGAAGCCACTTTCTCTGGTTCTACTTATCATTTTAAAAGCCCTGAATTTCTGTAAAAGTAATAGGTATTTAATAAATAAATAATATCGATAAATAAATAATACAAATAAAATAATCATAAAAATAAATAATTAGTTTAAATAATTACAGAATACATATAAATACATAAAAAAAATAAAAAACTCATAAAACTAAATAGATAATAAAAATAAATAAATCCCTAAAATAAATAAATAATACATATATATCAATATTAAAAAATAATTAATCATAACAATATATAAATAAAAAAAAAAATAATAATAAATATAAAAATTAATAAATCTTACAAATACATAAATAATAAAAATAAATAAAAATTTAAGTACATTTGGATAATAAACATAATAATAGACAAAAAAATGGCAACCTCCTTATTTATCTCGCTCACTCTCGTCTAAAATCATTAATGGCGTCTCGAACCTGGCCTTCTAGTCCCGGTTGAAGCGTTCTCTAAGGTTAAAATTGAAAGCCAGCTAACTTTACACCCTAACCTTCCTGTAGCTATTCATTAAATAATAATTATTAACAAAGTTGTTTAAATAATAAGCTTTGTAACATTGCCAAACTTTTCATCATATTTTAAAGCTTCAGAAGCCGCTAAGAATATCGTATCGATTACCAACTTTGTCATTATATTTCTTCCCCTTTCCCAGCTACGTGACATGTCGCACCTGTGGCAAGTCCGTCTGTCGGGGACTCAAGTGCGCCGACTGGCGGCCCAAGGACGCCTCGTGGGAGTGCCAGCTGTGCCAGAGCTCCAAGGAGTCCCTGGCCCACACCTCCTCATGGGTGGCCGAGCAGATGTCCTTCAATCAGCACAAGTTCGTCTATCCCATGAGGGCCAGGAGCGAGGTCTACATACCCATCTTGGGTGATGGAAACGACAGCAGCATGCGTAAGGCTAATCCATTCTACAAGGGATACAGGTTACCCAGCATAAATATCATTGCAGAGTTCGAGAGCGTTAGCCAGATCGGACTGCCGGCCAACTCGGAGGATCGGGCCAAGATTCGGGAGTATGTGGAGGAGATCGTGGCCGAAATTCTGGGCAGCAATCTGGACCACATCAAAGTGGGCCAGCTGTCCAAGAGCGAGAACTGTAAGTACACATTGCCCCAGATTCGATGCGAGTGCGAAATGCAATGAAATTTTCACAAATCAAAATCAATTGGTTTCGAAACATTTATGAGTCTGGCAACATTTGCGACTCTAGCAACATGGCAGCACTGGCTGCCACTCATGTTGCTGGCCAGCCAAAAGTCCAAACCAAAAGCATACTTTCGGGCGAGCTTTCGAGTGAGAGCTTGCTGGAAAGTCTTTCTCTTGCCTACTTTGTGTCGTTCGCTTTATTAACAAACAAATAAACTTTGCACACCCCACACACACACATGACACACAAATCAGATTTGTTACTCTTCGATAAGTTCCATGGCAAGCTGAGTAACCTGCTTATCAATGTGGAGAACAGTTTGTGCGCGCGTGCGCTCAAGGGAGGTAAGTAATCGGTAATCGATAGTCACTAATCGATCGAGCCAAGCACGCTGTAGTCGTAAAAGTAAAAGTAATCGTTAATCGTCTGTTTTTGTAAGCTAACTGTTCTCTGATTCTCTTTGATTTTTAGTTTTTTTCAGGGAGTGATGGGAAAAGGTTTTGCAATTAATATTCTGTATCAAAAAAATTTAAATTAAAAAAATTATAAATATTAGTAATCGAAAATATCGAAGCTCCTATCAATTTATCGATAGTTCTTAACCTTTTCCATCACTATCTGTAATTTTATCAGTACTTTGTCTAGCCTTGGCATGCATACATAACCAACTCGATAGGCTGTCATGTAGGCCCTAAAACAAATCTATGAATCAATGATTGTGGCCTGGTAGTAAATGCTAATTCTTATCAGTGAGAACCGAAATCAAATGGCACGGCTCTTCCTCTATTTTTATATTTTTGAACCTACTGACAGCCAATCTGAGAAATCGCGGTCAGTGTTCATTGATAAGGCGCGATGATAAGGCCTAAAACAGGCTGATAAGGTGGCTGGGCCATTGAAGTGCCGCTAGCATTGAGAACATTATGATACAACACACTCGAGCGCTGGATTTTAGCCTTAACTCAGATGTACTGACGGTCTGCGATAGGCATTAATCATACGCACTGTTGGCGCATTGCTCACCAACAGGTTCGGGTCGGTAAATTGGCGTAAATGTCTTACTTACACGAGCACTCAGGCCACTCAGGCCTCTCAGGGGTTGTGTCTTAACAACCGATTGATTTGGTCACGCTTACAACTTGGCCAAGCAATTTACAAAGCCAAACTCCGAGCTCCGAGCTCCCCTTCTCGGCCAGTAATCACAATCGGGGCCCACTGTAGGGTTCGCACAGATACGCCGGAGCTAATAACTTGTGTGAGTGAGCGTTCCGACGCTCGCCGCTCACTGCTCACCGCTCCGGCAATCGCACGGCATCGCTTCAGTTGCCAGAAGCGTCGCGCCGCGATCGTAACGCCACTCGAATGCTACGCGGGCTTGGACGGAATCTGCCGCGATTTTGGCCGCTTTTTAGACGCGTGTGATAACAGGGCCTAAAAGAACATAACTAGAACACAAGAACGAGACCAGATATAGCATTAACATTCCAGCTAGCCATCTAGCCAGATAAGGCCCTTGAGTAAACATCAAAAGAGAGTGAGGTTGTGAGTTATCACCAACCTTGACCCGACACCAAGTTGGCGAATATGAAAAATAGGCAAAAGTATATAAATAAAATCAATAATCGTGAGTTAAGATGAGGAAGACGAGGCTTAATCAACGCTAATAAATATTAATGATTCCCGCTTAGAGCTCTGAATGTAACCAATCCCTGCGATTAACAACAAATTATGAACGCTGGACTTTCAGCCCAGCTAATGAAACTACCTGGCTAAGGCTAAGGGGTTTATCTGTGACCTTAACAAAATATAAACCTTTTGCACCTTTAACTTATCGTGAGGCATAGCTTCAATTGATCGCAGTCGTCGCCGTAATCTGGAGGGTAGGCATTATCAGGCCTCTCCAAAGTTCAGGAGCATTAAGTTTTAGTAATTATTAAAGCAAGACTCTGTGGGAGTGATTTCCGCTGAACCCTGAACTTTGGAATCTCCATCGTTTTCGAGAAGTGATCCGTCTGGTTCTGTCCCGTTTGCTAGGCCAGTTCTGGGGCTATTTCCATTGATGACTCGCACGCAAATCTGTGCTCCAAACTGGACACAAAAACCTTTTCGGGCTGTGACATTTTTTCGCACACCTGAATGAGTAACGGGAGGGACTAACAATTCAGACAGGTAACATGCCGATAAAGACATATGGGCGGGGGGCATTGTAAAGCAAAATAGATAACTCCGGGGGTTATTCATTATGCGATGTGGTATTTGGTATTTACCGCAATTCGTTAATAGACTTAGCATGTCAAAAGAAATGATAAATATGCGAAAACCTATAGGTATGGCGATTTTCAGCCCGAGTGGAGCTCGATCTCCCTCCGATCGCTGGAGCGTTTACGGGGAGGCGGTGACAAGTTTATGTTCGGAGCTCAATTAGGGGAGACAAAGCGGCAGAAACACAACTCAAATATTTACTCAATATAATTAACAGCTTAGCCGGCCAGCCGTTATATCAATGAAAGCTCCGGTACAAAGCCCAAATGCCACAAACAAATACGAGCAGCAGTCGTAAATAAACAAATAGGCGAGATTCAGCAATATCGGACTATATACAAAGATATATATATAATATAGATAAATATATGCATGCAGCATGGACTTTACGTTGGGCCTAGTCACGGGCATGTATGCCGTTGTGGCCGTAATTGTCTTTTACGTGGTTTACGTCATTGAGGTGAAATTAGGTATGGCTAAAACAACAACACTCTACCTCACACACTCTCTTACTTTCTTCGCCTTTCACACACTCACTAAGCTCACCTCACCTCGCCTAGAAGTAACCGAGTTTTCACTTTTTATTGTATCGATCTTTGCTAACCAAGCACATTGTGGCCACATTCTGGGTCTCGTTTTGGCACTAACCCCGCTCTCTGTACCTTTTACACCTGCTTTCAGATCTGCCAGCCATCGTCAATGGCCACCTGAATGGCACTGGGAATAGTAACAATAATTTAAACAACAACAATAATAACAATGGCGACTCCGAGCTGGCGGACATCTCGCAGACCCGACTACGCAGTCTCATCGAGACCATCATAGCGGAGACCCTGCGGAGTTCGTCTTTAAGTGCCAGCGGTGCCGTCTCGGAGATCAGCCTGGACACACGCTCCCAGCTGGGAGCCACGGAGCTCGGAGTCAATGGAAATGGCCTGAAGCGACGCCATCGCACCGAGCACTACTTTGAGCCGAAGATCTATCAGGATTTGCTGGCCACGGCGGTGCTGAATAAGGTAATAGAATAAGCTAAGTTACTTGGTTTAATATGAATATTTAAAAATATTTTGAATGTGAGTAAGGTGTAGATAGTTTCTAAGAGGGTTACAGGTTACCCTTCTGTACCACCTGTGGTACTTACCCCTTCCTCCCTTATAGCCAACCATTTTGTAAGCCCTGTTCTGTCCATTTCCGCCATTTTCCCTGGCTCACTTGGTTCAGTTTTCCCTTTCATTCGACCTGCACTTGAGCGGCTTCGATTGGGCAGTCACCACCTCGCAGAAGCAGACCAGGTTAATTAGTTGCAGTCCATTGTCTCAACCAAGCAGACGTATTTCCAGCCAAGAGTAGCAGCAGCAGTACCAGAGGAAAACTGAAATCATTTCCAGCTCTAATTGGATAAATCAATATACAGGAAAAATCAAACAATTCTTTCCCAGAAGAATTCATTAAAGACAACAATGGCTGAACCAGAGGATAATGTAAATATAACCAAGAAACCAAGGAAACCCTAGAGGCTAGATGATGACATGACTCAGCTAACCCCATCAGCCGCTTTGAGGAATTCAAATCTTATCACGACATGACTGATCCACTCAGCTTTTGACAGCCCAATTTCCTAATCAAAACCGTTCTTGCAACGTGGCCAGTAATTGCCTCTGTCATGGCACTCAATCAATAGGAGGAGCTCCCGCTGGCAATCGATGACGTTTCCTCTGCAGAATGAAAACCGAAGAAAGGGTTGTAAAGTGTCGTCGAATGGCCAGCTACATAGATGGATCTAATCCTCTTAAGGGCTTCCCGCTTTGCGTGTCACAAGCAATCAGTTGACCCGCAACAAATCGCAAGCCCCAGAGTTCAACAACACTTTTAATTGCACAATGCCAAGGTCGCTACATGTCTCTGTTACCTCTTTTCTTTCTTGCAGATTGCGGATAAGGAAGGGAATACAAGGCTTTTGGCGGAGAGCTCACCGGACTTGAGTGGTCGCCACATTGACGAGAATTTCAATGCCGAGGCGCTGAGCACCACGTCCGGAAGTTCCATAGAGCCGCGCAGCGATTGCAGCCTAACGGATCACGAAATCGTACTGGATGTAAGGAACTTTCAAAGGCATCAAAGGGATCTATACAAATCTTTCAACACTTCCTTACAGAATGGCAAATCCCAAACCCTGCAGGGGGACTTGGAAAGAGAATCTGTCCTTAGTGATTATATAGCCGCGCACATGGTGCCACTGCCGGACTTTTCAGCCTCCGTCACCGAGTCCGAGGATGGTGAGTTTTTAACAATAACTTTAAATCCAATTTATAAAAAACTCTTTCCCCATTCATTGCCAGATATTGGATCCATCTCCTCGAGCATGATCGGTGATGGAAACTGGGAGGACAACTGGCTCTTCAAGAAGAAGCGCAGCTCGGTCACACCGAGCACCACTGGCATGCTTGTGCCGGCACCCAAGGAGCATGTTCGGGCCCAGATTGGTGACAAGACCGCTGACGAGGTCAGCGATCTGTCCGAGATGGGCTCGGATGCTGAGGACAGTTCCCTGGACCTGTTGCGCAGCAACGATCTCAACGATCGCCTGCTGAGCAAACACCTGATTGGTGGCCAGAACACGAAGCTTGTGCTGGACGAGCTCGTGGATCGCACCAGTCTCACGTCCCACACGCTGCCGGAGGAGCATGAGCCGGCCTTTACGGAGACAAGCAATGCCTTTGTGGTCTCTCCGCCAGTCGTGCCAGCCTTGCCAGCCGTGCCGCCACCTCCCATGATATTCCAGGATGACTCTTTGAATGAGGAGTTGGAACACACTCCCATTGCAGGTAAATGTCGTCTGCCAATTGCTATGTATCATACCTCCAAGCATTGTATATCATTCTTACTGCTAAGATTTGGATTAACCTTAGCCCTAGACCACTAACCCCTTAGATGATTGAAACCGTCCTCTGTGTAGACACTTCGGAACCCCTCGTAAAGTAGCCCAGTCAGCCACCTTGTGCGTGATCTTAAAGCGTCGCCACTTAGCAGTCGTTTGTGTTACAGCCCAAGGCGAGATCGAGGAGCTGGCCAGCCTCGATGGCTGCACCGGCTTCAGCACAGTCGAGTACCTCGACGAAGAGCAGATGCACGAGAATGTGCCGTCAGTTATCGAGATCCTGGCCGCCATGGCCCTGGGACCGATGCTAGCAGTTCCAGCCTCGGAGCAGCCCGGCGCCATGACGCCCAGTGAGATGCACACTCTCAAGGAGCTCAGTGACCTGGCCCTCGCCGAGATAAATGCTCGCACAATGGACCTTGTGCACCATCACTCGCTGGACATAATTGAAGAGGAGAACACCGATCTCGCAGAGACAGCACAATTCTCGGTACTCGAAGTGCTTTCAGAATATAATTCTCCTGCTGTGGAATTACCAGCCACCGTCGGAGCAAGTGCAGAGAGCGAGGGTGTACCTTCTGTGGATCTACCAGAGCCTGTGACAGATGCTCCACATGTTGAAGAAGATCTAACAACTCCTTTATTACCAGAAACACCACTTGTCACGGTCGAATCATCTGATACATTTATAGGAGAACCCGATATTGCATCAGGTGGAACTATTTCACAAGCAGAATTAATCGCAGTGGAACCTGCGGCGCTCCTAGAGGTCCTTCCTGAAGTGGAGCCTCCAGCCCCTTTGGAAGTTCTTCCCGAACCTCTTTGTACAGTCGCTACGACTGAAGAAACTATTCTTCAAGCCGAACTAGTCGCAGGGGAAACTATGCCACCCGTGGAAATCGTTCCTGAAACACAGACAGTCGATATCGAACATCCAACCCCAATTGAAACTCTTCCTGATCTGGAACCTACAGCGTGTGTGGAAATTCTTCCTGAAACACAGCCTACTGATTTGGAACTTTCAGCGATTTCAGAGGTCTCTCCTGAACCACAATCCGTCAATGTAGAACCCACAGCGATAGAAGAAAATATCCCTCAAATCGATTTAGTCGCAGTGGAACCTGGTGCATATTTGGAAGTCGTTGCATCCTTGGAAGTAGAACCTGCAGCGCCTGTGGAAGTACTTCCTGAAACAGAAGCTTCTGATCCGGAACCTGTAGTGCCAGTTGAAGTCCTTCCCGATCCGGAACCTCCAGCGTCTGTGGAAGTCCTTTCTCAAACACAGGCTATTGATCAGGAACCTCCAACGCCTGTGGAAGTTCTTCCTGAAACACAGGCTACTAATCCAGAACCTCCAGCGTCTGTGGAAGTCCTTCCTGATCAGGAACCTCCAGCACCTGTAGATTTCCTTTCTGAAATACAGGCTATTCATCAGGAACCTGTAGCGCCTGTGGAAGTCCTTTCTGATCAGGAACCTCTAGCGCCAGTGGATGTACTTTCTGAAACACAGGCTACTGATCCAGAACTTCCAGCGTCTGTGGAAGTCCTTCCTAAAACACAAGCTTCTGATCCGGAACCTGCAGCGCCTGTAGAAGTCCTTCCTGATCCGGAACCACCAGCGCATGTCGAAGTCCTTCCTGAAACACAGGCTACTGATCCGGAACCTGTAGCGCCTGTGGAAGTCCTTCCTGATCCGGAACCTCCAGCGTCTGTGGAAGTCCTTACTGATACAAAAGCTTCTGATCCGGAACCTGTAGCGCCTGTAGAAGTCCTTCCTGATCCGGAACCTCCAGCGCCTGTGGAAGTCCTTCCTGAAACACAGGCTACTGATCCGAAACCTGTAGCGCCTGTGGAAATCCTTCCTGATCCGGAACCTCCAGCGTCTGTGGAAGTCCTTACTGATACACAAGCTTCTGATCCGGAACCTGCAGCGCCTGTAGAAGTCCTTCCTGATCCGGAAACTCCAGCGCCTGTGGAAGTCCTTACTGATACACAAGCTTTTGATCCGGAACCTGCAGCGCCTGTAGAAGTCCTTCCTGATGCGGAAACTCCAGCGCTTGTGGAAATCCCTTCTGAAACACAGGCTACTAATCCGGAACCTGTAGCGCCCGTGGAAGTCCTTTCTGATCCGGAACTTCCAGCGTCTGTAGAAGTCCTTCCTGATCCGGAACCTCCAGCGCCTGTGGAAGTCCTTCCTGAAACACAGGCTACTGATCCGGAACCTGTAGCGCCTGTGGAAGTCCTTCCTGATCCGGAACCTCCAGCGCGTGTGGAAGTCCTTCCTGAAACACAAGCTTCTGATCCGGAACCTGTAGCGCCTGTGGAAGTCCTTCCTGATACGGAACCTACAGCGTCTGTGGAAGTCCCTCCTGATCCCGAACCTCCAGCGCCTGTGGAAGTCTTTCCTGAAACACAAGCTTCTGATCCGGAACCAGTAGCGCCAGTGGAAATCATTCCTGAAACACAAGCTTCTGATCCGGATCCAGTAGCGCCTGTGGAAGTCCTTCCTGAAACACAAGCTACTGATCCGGAACCTGTAGCGCCTGTGGAAGTCCTTCCTGATACGGAACCTACAGCGTCTGTGGAAGTCCCTCCTGATACGGAACCTACAGCGTCTGTGGAAGTCCCTCCTGATCCCGAACCTCCAGCGCCTGTGGAAGTCTTTCCTGAAACACAAGCTTCTGATCCGGATCCAGTAGCGCCTGTGGAAGTCCTTCCTGAAACACAAGCTTCTGATCCGGAACCTGTAGCGCCTGTGGAAGTCCTTCCTGATCCGGAACCTCCAGCGCCGGTGGAAGTCCTTCCTGAAACACAAGCTACTGATCCGGAACCTGTAGCGCCTGTGGAAGTCCTTCCTGATCCAGAACCTCCAGCGTCTGTGGAAGTCCTTCCTGAAACACAAGCTACTGATCCGGAACCTATAGCGCCTGTGGAAGTCCTTCCTGATCCGGAACCTCCAGCGTCTGTGGAAGTCCTTTCTCAAACACAGGCTATTGATCAGGAACCTCCAACGCCTGTGGAAGTTCTTCCTGATAAGGAATCTCCAGCGTCAGTGGAAGTCCTTTCTGAAACACAGCCCACTAATTTGGAACCTGCAGCGCCTGTAGAAGTCCTTCCTGATCCAGAACCTCCAGCGTCTGTGGAAGTCCTTCCTGAAACACAAGCTACTGATCTGGAACCTGTAGCGCCTGTGGAAGTCCTTCCTGATCCGGAACCTCCAGCGTCTGTGGAAGTCCTTCCTGAAACACATGCTACTGATCCGGAACCTGTAGCACCTGTGGAAGTCCTTCCTGATCCGGAACCTCCAGCGTCTGTGGAAGTCCTTCCAGAAACACAGGCTTCTGATCCGGAACCAGTAGCGCCAGTGGAAGTCATTCCCGAAACACAAGCTTCTGATCCGGATCCAGTAGCGCCTGTGGAAGTCCTTCCTGAAACACAAGCTTCTGATCCGGAACCTCCAGCGCCTGTGGAAGTTCTTCCTGATCCGGAACCTCCAGCGCCGGTGGAAGTCCTTCCTGAAACACAAGCTACTGATCCGGAACCTTTAGCGCCTGTGGAAGTCCTTCCTGATCCGGAACCTCCAGCGCCGGTGGAAGTCCTTCCTGAAACACAAGCTACTGCTTCGGAACCTATAGTGCCTGTGGAAGTCCTTCCTGATCCGGAACCTCCAGCGTCTGTGGAAGTCCTTCCTGAAACACAAGCTTCTGATCCGGAACCTCCAGCGCCTGTGGAAGTTCTTCCTGATCCGGAACCTCCAGCGTCAGTGGAAGTCCTTTCTGAAACTCTGCCTATTGATGAGGAACCTGTAGCGCATGTGGAAGTCCTTCCTGATCCGCAATCTCCAGCGCCTGTGGACGTCCTTCCTGAAGCACAGTCTACTGATCCAGAACCTGTAGGGCCTGTGGAAGTTCTTCCTGAAACACAGCCTGCTAATCCAGAGCCTCCAGCGCCTGTGGAAGTCCTTCCTGATCCGGAATCTCCAGCGTCTGTGGAAGTCCTTACTGAGACACAGACTACTGATCCAAATCCTCCAGCGTCTGTAGAAGTCCTTCCTGAAACGCAGGCTACTGATCTGAAATTTTTAGCGCCTGTGGCAGTCCTTCCTGAAACACAAGCTTCTGATCCGGTACCTGTAGCGCCATTGGAAGTCCTTTACGATCCGAAACCTCCAACGTCTGTGGAAGTCCTTTCTGAAACACAGCCTACTGATCTGGAACCTCCAGCGTCTGTGGAAGGCCTTCCTGAAACACAACCTACTGACTTGGAACCTGTGGTTACTGTTGAAGTCTTTCCTGAAACACAGCCTACTGATCGGGAACCTGCAGCTCCTGTGGAAGGGCTTCGTGAACCCCAATCTACTGATGTAGAGTCCATAGCGACAGGAGAAACTATTCCCCGGGAAGAATTAGTCTCAGTAGAACCTGTTGCGCCCGTGGAAGTTATTTCTGAAGCACAATCTACGGATGTTAGTCCGGTAGCGACTGAAGAAGCTATTCCGGAAGCACATTCTATTAATGTGGTATCTGACACGATAGAGGAAGCATTACCCCAAGCTGAAATAGCCGCAGTGGAACCTCTTACTCCTATGGAAGGTGTCGCTGAAACACAAACTGTTGAACTGAATCCTTCTGCGCCTGGGGAAATCCTTTCCGAATCACAATCTAAGGATGAGGATGCTCAACTTAAGGAAGTTGCTGAATCAGTTGCAGAAAAATTGCAAGTAGTTTCAAGGAATGAATCTGCTATCGAGCCCGTGGAAATCATGCAGCAAATGGAATCTCAACCACCTGTGGAAGCTGTTCCCGAAGCACAATCTATCGCAGTCACTGTGGAAGCTCAAGCGCTACAGGAATCCGTTCCTGTATCACTACCTACATCTCTAGAAACGCCAGAGAAGGAATGTGTCGTCGTTAAAGCTGTTCCAGAAACACAAACCATAGTAGAGGAAGCAAGTCTTTCGCCGTCTGAACCGCCCAAAAGCATTTCTAGCCAAGAAATGTCAGAAAAACCTACAACAGAGTCTGAAAACCGTGTAGCGGATCCTGTTCCTGAAAGGAATGCATCTATAGACTCTGCTATGAGCGAGTGCTCCGCTCTAGGTAAAACGTCACAGAAGTGCCTGCGAAGACAGCCAAATATTCCGGACACAACACCGAGCGATGGAAGCCTATCTGTGAAATCCGAGTCCCTGAATCTCCTGGGAACCATTTGCAAGTTTTACATAAAAGACAAAAGACTGCTGGCCACAATCGAACGCAGGAAACGCCGCTCTTTGATCATGCACAAGTACCTCAGTTCCTTTGACTCCATGGATGAGACCCTAGACGATGAGACCTATCCCAGCATATTTGAGGAACTAAATGAAGATAGCTTAGGGTCTTCCAGTGAGCTGAAACCTCCCACAGAGAGAGCAGCCACTCCAACCTCAGAGGTTGAGACTGAAACAGACTTGGTAGATGAGGTTAGGGTAGACACTGATGAGCCTAAGGGTATTTTTAGTCACGACAACCATCCCGAATCTCATTCAATTTATCATTTAGAACCTGAAGCGATTACGTCAGAGGTTAAGCAACCTCTTGTTATTAGCACGGACGATAAGCTTGAATCTCATTTAAATCATTTAGAAGATGAAGTCACCGAAAGTGATTGCTCTGCAGCCACCGTAAGATTAGATATGGCCAGCCAAACTTCCTGTGATATGCCAGATGACCAAGATGTAGAGACTGACTCCCTCATTGTGTTTAGCTTGAGTGACATCACGTATAATTTTATCAACGAAATTCTCTTCTCAGATCAATTGAGCACAGAGTCGCATTGCAGCGACGACAGTGAACCCTCCACCGCCTGTGAGACCTTCAACGGAGACGGTGACACAGAGCAGGAGTTTGTTAGTCAAAGGGTTCTAGTCCTGGACGAGCATCGTCGGTCCCTCAATACTAACTCTAACTCTAACAACACTCTGCATGCGAACTTGCAACTTCCCCTAACCCAAACTAACACTCTAACCCCCTTGGGTGGCAGACGCACTAACGGAAAACTAACAAATGGTTCCCTAAGATGGTCCGGTGGCTACACTACCGAGCCAGTGGCTGCCCCGCAAGACGTCGACGATGATGATGTTGTACTGTTGCGGCGCTTTGTGCCAGGTAACACACGGTTGTGGCCATAAATGTCATCACTCGGTGTTTATTGTCCTCCCTCCTGTTGCCTCTGGTTTGCTACTGTGTGTGTGTCTGTTTTAGCCTGGCTCTTAAGCCCCTTGTGTGTGGTCGATCTTAAGGTGCGAAAGGTAATCTTTGGATCAAACTTGACTCTATATAAAACCTCCCCAAAAGCAAAAGAAGAACTATATCTTTTTGTAAAAGAAAAACCATTATTTTGTTTAAATTTAAAGAATTAATTTACTTAAATTAATAATTACTTAACATATAATAATAACCAATTAATAGAAATGAAATAAAGTTTTAAATTCGGATATTTAATAGTATTTAAAGACAAGTAATGGTTTTTCTTTTAAATTGGGGAGGCTGAAATTGATCACTGATTACTAGTCGCTCCTGGGAGGCCACAGCTTTATGATATCAATCCTGCCAGCATAGTTTCTGAATCACAATTCCCCTCCTGAAACCACCTTCCAGGTTCCATTGCGGAGCGAGAGGTCAAGAAATGGTACAATGCCGTGGAGATGCCCAACAACCCCTACGCGCCCGAGGCCCTGAAGCAGCGCATCAGTGGCACGCAGGAGCGGTACATGGACGTGCCCAATATCAGTCCCAGTGCCGAGCAAAAGGCACTGGCCACGGCTCTAGAGGAGAACCCAGATCCGCCATCGCCCCAGACAGATTACAAGAGGTTTGTCCTCTAATACATCCAACTAACCCACTCTACTTCATCTTTAACGTCAATCCTCCAGGTACAGCCGCGATTACTACATCAATAATGCCCCCACAGACAGCACAGGAAGTGGAAAGACTCCAGCCTCCAGCCTCCGGGACCCTGAGGACGTGGAGGACATCGTGATCAACGAGGTAAATCAAGAACCAGAACCACTTCCACCGCATGGCCGCATTTCAAGTAGCGCTCAGAGTAACGCTGCCGACCTCTCTCATTGGACCCTATCCACGCCCGTGCGCCGTAGCAGCTCGCTTAAGTTCATTAACAGCCGCCCCTCCCCCCGCGCCTCTGCCTCCGGCCCCCACTCATTGGCTTACGAAAGGTCAGCTACCCTCGAACGACCCTCCACCTCGGCCTCCCACTACCGGGAGTCGGGGTTTCGGGGCATGGGCGACGACATAGACGATGACTTCGACGTCAGGTCACAGCGCTCCTGGCGGAGCAGCTATAGTTCCCTGCCCAAGCGGCACACGCAGTCCAGCCTGAGCCTGCACAGCAGCGGTAGTGGGGTGTCCTTTGGCTCGTCCGTGTCGAAGCGGCGTCAGGCTTCCGGAGGAGGTGGACCCTCTGCCGGCGTACTGACCCAGTTCGAAAAGCAGCTCCTCCACAAGGACCTCAAGCGCAACAGTTTCCGGGCGGTGTCCTCGACCTCGAAGGACTTTGTGATGAATCCGCTGTTCGAGAGTGAGGCTTTGGGCGGGAAGCTTGCGCTCCGGCCGGACACGGAGGACCAGGGCGACTCGGGGGTGGACAGCTGCCTGAACGGCTTCAGCGGTGCGGACGCCAAGTATAGCAACAATAGTCTGCTCTTCTAGAATTTAGCGGAGGGGAAGAGGGAATGGGAACGGGAACCATGGGGGATGGACGGATATTTGCCAAATCACGCTTAGCTTAGTCAAACAGAAGTTAAACACTAGTCTAGTCAGCATAGCAAAGCCAACTTCCTTGTACATAGAGATGAGATGGGCAGGGGCGGGATCTAATCAAAAAATTAAATCAAAAAAAGCACACCGAATCTCCCGAGATCCGAGATCTGAGATCTGGCCGTGGACCGAGTCCTGGCCACAGATCTATCCACTGCACCACCACTTGCACCAGCCAGCCGGCAACAACAAGCTAACTTTGCATTTCCACCAACGAGAGTGTCGAGCTAGTGTCTTAATTGTAATTTAGAAAATACTTTTACCTACGTAATGCCTATATTGCTACGTTCGTTTTTAATAATCATTATCTTGCTGTTAATTTTACAAAACAAAAAACACAAAACACAAAATTATATATATTAATTCCTGTACCGTATCTGTATGCACTCCGCTAATGCTCCTTTCTTATAAACAATACACGTATGATTAGCGATTAATTCCAAATAAAGCCAAACGTTAAACAAATCGAACACTGAACGCCAGAAACAAATGTTTTTAGTATCGCATCCAACCAAGAACCCCTCGAATTGGTGAGTACAAAACCCGAAATTAACCGAACTTTATGTCTGGGTTTGGATTTGACTAACAGCATTTGTTTCGAGATCATTGCCAGCGAATGTAACTACCCGAATGACCTGTAACTGAGTAACTAATGATAGTTCCGTCTGCATGCTGCAGCCTGAGCGTCTTCATCCACACCACATCACACTGAATCCACACCCACACCTACACCTTACACTAATATTTTGGTACTAAAACACTTTTTCTTTTCATTTAAAACCTAACCCCGTAACTACCCCGTACTAACCAACAAAACAACAAACAAAACAACACACAAAACTACACTCCAAAATAACCAAAAACTACCAAACCGAAAATGTTTAATCAAAAGGCTCAGAAAGCCAGCCAGCCACAGCAGGAATCGGTGTACAAAGCCTTGCCAGTTCAGGTCCTGGACGAGTCCCTGGACTCCCAGTCCTTACACTCGCTGCAAACGACGACCACCAACACCAGCGACGAATCCGACACGGTGCGCATCTACGATTTTAATAAGCAGGAAACGACGGTTATCCGGGCTGCACCAGCCTCGGAGCAGCCTCAACCATCCAGCAGCTCCACCACATCCTCTATGGAGTCCGCACAGAGTGCTTCGCCCTCTGTGTCCTCCATCGATTCATCAGTCTCGAAGAAACGGGAGCGTCCAGTGGTCCTTCAGTTTGGGCCTGGGGACACGGCGCCCACCGTAGGCTCCCCGGTCACTACACCCACCCGGGGATCCACACCTCCAGCTTTTAGATTTTTGCAGCCCAAGCGACGCCTCATCGATCCCAGTCAGGTTCTGTCGGTCGATGAAGATGATGTGGTGAGTCTGCTCACTAAGAGAGTGTTTAAAGTGTTGGTAATGTCCATAGTTTCCTTCCTACCAGCCGGAACCCACCACTCCCGTGGCGGAGAGGCCGGTCATCGAAGTAGAAGTGGGCCATGCCATGCCATCCGTGAAGGCTCTGGCCCAGGCCTTCCTCCTGACCAGCAAGCACACGCAACCCCAGCGCAGATGGCGGCAGGTGAGAGTTATAAGGTATATGTGGCTTGAGTCCAGATAAGAATCCTTACCTTGCTGCAGGTTAGAATAGCTGCCCCGCCAGGCACTCCTGATAAGCCAGGCACGTCTCTGGCCAAGCGTCACAGGCTGGAGCATGCCGTCTCCATGGCCGAGGTGGCCGATGAGTCCACGATTGCCTCCGACCTATCATCGCTCGAAACGTAAGGTCTTAAACGCTTTAAAAATCAGTTATGATTATATATCTCATTCCAGCGATCCATCTACCCACTCGGAGGACAATCCACCCATAGCCTCGCCAGCGAGTCCTGTGCCCGTGCGGCACGGCTTCCTCCGGAGTAATATTGCTTTCTTTGAAAATTTAAAGTTCAAGTGAATATGTGAATGGAGGTTTGTGTGCAGTGTGCGGCCATTTGTCGATCTTCCCGGAGTGGGAAAATCCCCAATAATGGTGAAGCGCACACGCCCAGTCCATAATCGAAACCAAAACTTCGCCAAAAACCAAGTGCCATGGATGGCCTCCATTCCCCAGACCAGATCACACACACAACAAAGTACTTAACTTCAATCGGCACCCAGCGTGCGCCATTTGTTAATTGTAGTCCGTAATTAGTATTTACTATTACATAAATCTTATATCCATGGATACTATTTATTTAGCTCTAAGATATGTATTATGTACTTGTTAGGCGTACGCGAACAAGGCTACATTTCACCCGTCTACTAGTTTAAACGTTACATAATTGTACTCAATAAAACATACAGAAAGGATACGGCTACGGGAATTCACAACACAATCGGATCTTAGGCTGGTTCATAAGTTAGTTTGGTTGGGCCAACAGTGATGTCGCGCGTGCATAGCTTAAACAAATCCTACGCTATGTGGAAGCACCCAAGAGTCGTAGTTCTTTAGAAAAGTCCGTATATAAAAGTCTACTTTTAGTTATAAAAATAAATTCCATCGTCCGAGCCGAGTGCATTTTCAATGCGCGCCCGGACTGAGCTGCAGAGAGTGAGAGTGAGAGTGAGAAGAGGTCGAGGAGTTGCCGGTACATTTGGAATGATGATCACTTCGGGTGCAGGCATTAACAACCATTCGTTGGCGGCGGCCACCAGGCTACTACTGGGGGCTGTGATTGTGGTGCGGATGCTCTGCCAGGTAGATGACGTACACCAGCGGTATGACCACGCACAGGGCGAGTATGAAGATCAGCAGACAGATCCAGGACAAGTCGCAGTCGGACCCGGACCAGTCGATGGCACTCAGCGAGGGTCCTGGAATGGGGCGCACCAGCGGAGCGTGTCTGTCCACCAGCAGGCCAACGTTCTCCTCGAACGGCTGCTCCATATTAGCTGCGGAAGAGTTTTAAGGGTTAAATAAATAGAGATTAATAAATAAAATAAGCCTTCTTAGTTGACAGTGTATGGAGGTATAGATTTATCGTTTTATTTTATGAATTGCCAGCTGCAGGATGTTTTACAGTTTCTCTCGCAGAGGATACAAAATAGTGCCGCTGTAAATATAAACTTAATTGTACGTCATGTAGCGTGGGGTGGCGCTGAACTTGGCGTAGCTCTTGATAACCTTGTTGACGGCCTCGAGGAAGTCCTTCTCGGTGGCCACCTTGCGGCGCGCACGAATAGCGAACATGCCTGCTTCCGTGCACACCGATCGGATTTCAGCACCCGTGGAGTTGGGACAGAGGCGAGCCAGCAGATCGAAGCGAATGTCACGCTCCACGGACATGGAGCGGGCGTGGATCTTGAAGATGTGCGAGCGACCATCCTGGTCGGGCAGGCCGAACTCCACCTTACGATCCAGACGACCGGGACGCATCAGCGCCGGATCCAGAGTGTCGGGTCTGTTGGTGGCCATCAGCACCTTGATGTTGCCACGCGGATCGAAGCCGTCCAGCTGGTTGATCAGCTCCAACATGGTGCGCTGCACCTCGTTATCGCCACCGGCACCATCGTCGAAGCGCGCGCCTCCGATGGCGTCGATTTCGTCGAAGAAGATAAGGCAGGCCTTCTTGGAGCGGGCCATCTCGAACAGCTCGCGCACCATGCGAGCTCCCTCGCCCACGTACTTCTGCACCAGCTCGGAGCCGATGACACGGATGAAGCAGGCGTCCGTGCGATTGGCCACGGCACGGGCGCACAGGGTCTTGCCAGTGCCGGGGGGGCCGAACAGCAGCACTCCCTTGGGCGGCTCGATGCCCAGGTTGACGAACTTCTCCGGGTGCAGAAGTGGCGTCTCCACCACCTCGCGCAGCTTCTCAATCTGCTCCTTGCAGCCGCCCACGTCGCTGTAGGTGACATCTGGCTTGTCCTCCACCTGCATCATAGTCACCGTGGGATCGATCTTCGGCGGCAGCGGAATGTGGATCTGGTACTTGTTGCGGTCCACACCGACGCGCATTCCCTCCTCGATATCGGTGGGGGCCACGGAATCGGCCAGGTCCACCACGAACTTGGCGAACTGCTTGACATTAATAATGTACTTGGGGTCGTCCGAGTCCGCATTGATGATCTTAGTGCAGCGGGCCACCTGCAGGGGCTGCTCGTTCTGGAGGATCTGCTTGTCCGCAGCCAGATCCCAGAGCGCGGGCGGTGCCAGACCCGTGTCGCTCTCCTTGATTCCGGTCAGCTCATTGACCTGCTTCACCGCCTTCTGGATGTCCTCCTCGATGGTCTTTATGGACTTGTGGTACTGGCTCTGGCCATACGTCTTCAGCAGCTCAATGTCGCCCTCGTCCAGCGACTTGATCTCCTTATCCTCCTTCTCGTCGTGCTTCACCTTGCGCTGGTCGTCTCCCAGATAGTCCGGCATCTTGCTTAGTTGCGGATTAGTATGTTTTTGACGATGAAAATTAAGCCCTAGCTATGTTTTTCTTTTTTTTTACGGCTAGAATGACTAAACAATTTGGCAAAACGCTCTGTCAAATAGAGATGTCAAAACGCCGATGACACTATCGATATAAGCGATGGCCGGCACAATCGATTGTTTTCAGACTGTTGCAATGGTATAAACTGTTGCAACGAAAGGAAACCTTTCAAATTTTTTTAAGAGAGCTATTATTTATAAACCAAAATATGCTTAAAATTAAAATTAGCAGGAATCAAGTCCTGTTTTAAATTATTAGTTTTAAATATCTATCGATGATGGCACTATCGATGTTACCGCAATTAGACCTTTTAAAGATCCCACCTCTGTCAGAAAAACATACCAAGACACTTGCCAACACTCTTCGATATACCAGCTACACTTTCCAACACTGTCAACTTTAAGTTCACCAAAAACCGCGATAATTTCTAAGCTAATCTTCACCAGCTTTGGGACTCACCTTCGTCGCTGGGCGAACCCTGTGCTCCCTCGTAAAACTGTCTGGCTGCCCTACTCGTCGACGGCTGCTCGTCAATGGTGCCGGAAGCGTTGACTGCCGCAACCAGAAGACGCTCGTCCAACATATGACGTGCATCCTCGAGTGGATTGCGTTCTGGAGCTGGTTCCCGCTCCAAATTGTGCCTAGGACTGTTGTTGCCACTTCTGTGAACAGCGGGCAGGGCGTCCAGGCCGCCGTTGCCCAGCAGAACGTTGTGCACTGTGACCGGAATGCGAATGACGCGATGCGCATGGATTTCGTTCTCGCGGTCGATCTTGTTCAGCCGCTTAATGTCCGCCACGGAGCAGTGAAAGCGCAGGGCCAGCGCCTGCAGTGTGTCGCCCTCCTGGACCTTCACCTCCAGCGTGTTCTCGTAGCGTCCCAGCCTGGCATGGCCGTTGGGTCTCCGGGCAAGTGGCAACAGGTCCACGAACTCATCGTCGTCATAGGCAGGACGGGCAAAGATGTCCTCCACGTCGTCGGGATCAATGTCCTCCAGGTTGTGCTGATGCGGGCGACTGTGAAAGAAACCACTTGTCATATTCTTCTCACTTTACACTCGCTGGAGCAACTGGGAAAGCAGCAGCAACAGTCGAGTTGGCGTTGACTTACGCATTTCGTCGCATTGTTGCCCCGTCTGCGTTGAGGGGATTTTCTCGCTGAACTCTCGGTTGTCACCTCAGTTGGCGCTGCAGGTGCTCTTTGTTGTGCAGTGAAGGTAATTAATTAACGCAATTAGATTATTTACGTGTAAACTTGGTTCTCAGTCATCCAAAAACAACAACAAGGGGAAAAGCTCAGTCACAGGTGATGGAAAATATCGATAAGCCCCACATCGATAACTGTTTGCACAGCTGTTTTCGTTTGCTTGTCGATTGTTCGGAAAACGAGAATCAAAACAAAAAGAAAAATTTAGGATTTTCGATTTAAACAAATTTTATTAGGCATTTATTACAATTATTATATTTATAATTCGTCAATTGGATTCATATTAGGCCATTCAAAGGTTTCTAACACGATTTAGTCGCGTTTCATCGTCATCATCATCGATCGTATAGGCAGGCCCGAAACTATCGATATTAGTTAGAATCGATTGTTTGACAGACCGACTCGTTTTATTTATTATTTTCGAAATATGTCTATATTTGCGTTTTTAAAGAGCCGCACCGCGTTCTGGCTGAGTGTGACTGGAACAGCGGTGGGCGCGGCCTTTGGCATAAAGTAGGTATTAGCCTTTCCACACCAGACGTGCAGTTTT
The DNA here is from genome assembly GCA_008042535.1 of Drosophila tani. Taxonomy (NCBI): domain Eukaryota; kingdom Metazoa; phylum Arthropoda; class Insecta; order Diptera; family Drosophilidae; genus Drosophila; species Drosophila tani. The sequence continues at coordinate 24,442 of VNJO01004471.1, forward strand.
GACCGTAATTCCCATTCCAGAGACCTTATGCAAGGCGGCAAATTCACCAAAGAAACAAACGAAACCGGGAAAGTGGTGATTGTTACGGGCGCAAATACTGGAATCGGCAAGGAGACTGTGCGGGAGATCGCCCGGCGAGGGGCTACCGTGTATATGGCATGCAGAGATTTAAAAAAATGTGAAGAGGTACGCTCTAGATTAAGGGTTACTTCCAGAAAGGCGTTAGTAAAGACATACTTTTCAACAGGCCCGCGAGGAAATCGTGCTGGAAACACAAAACAAATACGTCTACTGCCGTCAATGTGATCTCGCCTCTCAGGAATCTATCCGCCACTTTGTGGCAGCGTAAGTCCCGGTATTTGTAAGCTTAAATGTGTTCAACAAGTGATTCCAATTCCCACAGCTTTAAACGGGAGCAGGATCACCTACACATCCTCATCAATAATGCCGGTGTTATGCGCTGCCCACGATCCCTGACATTGGATGGCATTGAGCTGCAGTTGGGTGTCAATCACATGGGTCACTTCCTGCTCACAAACTTGCTACTGGACCTGCTGAAGGTACATGCATATTACATATATTAAAATTGAATTATTTAATTGATCCATCTTTCCGCAGAAATCAGCGCCTAGTCGGATTGTGAATGTGTCCAGCTTGGCGCACACTCGCGGAGAAATCAACACTGGCGATCTGAACAGCGACAAGTCCTATGACGAAGGCAAGGCCTACAGCCAGAGCAAATTGGCCAATATTCTGTTCACGCGGGAGTTGTCCAAGAGATTGGAGGGCTCTAAGGTGACTGCTAATTCCCTACATCCTGGTGTAGTGGATACAGAGATTATCAGGCACATGGGCTTCTTCAACAGCTTCTTTGCTGGGTTAGTATATATCGGTTACTTGCTAAATCGAATGTTTATTAAATATCACCTCTTCTTTCCAGGCTATTTGTGAAGCCCCTGTTCTGGCCATTTGTTAAGACTCCCAAGAATGGTGCTCAGACCACCTTGTATGTGGCCCTGGAGCCCGAGTTGGAAAAGGTGACTGGCCAGTACTTCAGTGACTGCAAGCTCAAGGAAATGGCGCCGGCCGCCACAGATTCGCAAACAGCCAAGTGGCTGTGGGCGGTCAGTGAGAAGTGGACCAAGCCCGCGATGATAAAAATTCCCTAGTCCGTATTGTTTTGACTTGATAAAAGACTTCACATTAGTTCGCATAAATTTATAGTTTTTTAACAGTTAAAATGTGTTTACTTTATTTTAGTTATGTTAACTTGGCTAACAGCAGTTAGCCGGCTAAATAGCGGTGACAGCGGGAGATTGAAATGTGTACACTGCGAAACCGGTTGGTGGGGGGAATTCTACATCATCTGTTTAAAATAGATGTGTATATCCATTACATTTTTAACCCGAGCCTGCGGTCCAAAAGTTTGGGTTCACTTGGTTCAGTCGGAAACACTGAAACTCCCATGACGGTGACTCGCTTTTCGTGCTCTTTGGCGAAATTATCTATGCTAAATGTGTTGAAGAGCCGTGTTTAGATTACGGGCTGCCCATAGCTACCCCCGTACTATCAGTTTTATCAGTTGTCGTCCGGCAATCGCTTCGGAAATCACTTATTAGAACACAAAATTTCGCCCGCCGTCGCATTCAAGAAAAGACCACGATTAGGGTCGGAACCGGGCCGGACCGCAGCTAAGCTCAATATGGACATAATAGTTAATTTTCTGCACAAAATAGCCCCCGTATTTCTGGCCCATGGCATTGTCGGCATTATCGCTTTCTGTGTGAGGTAAGTAGTGAGTCGCCGATTTGAAATTTAACGCTGAAAAAGCGCTATCAACGACGTATGCCCGTGACGACAAAGTATTTGGAAATCATTGATAAATTGGCATGACTTTTCCCCGATTTAGGCTGTACATGCAGGGGGGAAAGTTTAGGAAGCAGACCGATGAGACGGGAAAAGTGGCCATTGTAACGGGCGGAAATACGGGTCTGGGCAAGGAGACGGTTCTGGAGTTGGCCAGGCGAGGAGCTACCGTTTACATGGCTTGCCGGAACAAGGAAAAAGGTGAAAAGGCCCGACGGGAGATCGTAAAGGAAACGGGAAACTCTAACGTTTTCTCTCGAGTCTGCGATCTGTCCTCTCTGGACTCCATTCGTGAATTCGTCCAAGGGTGAGTCACACTCTAAATCAAATCCAATGCCATGAAACTGATAATAATAACTTGAACCATTAGCTTCAAGAAGGAGCAAAGGGAGCTGCACATTCTGATCAATAACGCCGGTGTCTTCTGGGAGCCGCGCAGCCTCACAAAGGAGGGCTTTGAAATGCACCTGGGTGTGAACCACATTGGTCACTTCCTGCTCACCCACCTGCTGCTAGATGTACTCAAGAGATCAGCCCCTAGTCGGGTGGTTGTGGTGGCCAGCAAGGCCCACGAAAGAGGACAGATCCAAGCGGGAGACATAAACAGCAACGAATCCTACGACGAGGGAGTGGCCTACTGCCAAAGCAAGCTGGCTAATATACTCTTTGCCCGCGAATTGGCCAAGCGCTTGGAGGGAACTGGGGTGACAGTCAATGCCCTCAATCCAGGGATTGCAGACACGGAGATAGCCAGGAATGTGATCTTCTTCCAGACCAAGTTTGCTCAGTATGTGGTAGAGTGTGTCCTCTTCGAAATGCTCTCTTAATGATTAGGTGAATTAATTGTGTTTGTGTTTCAGGACCATCCTGAAGCCACTGCTCTGGTCCGTGATGAAAACTCCCAGGAACGGGGCCCAGACCACTCTGTACGCGGCCCTAGATCCCGATCTCGAAACAGTGACCGGTCAATACTTCAGCGACTGCAAGCCGGCACCGTTGGCCCCGGCTGCCCTCGACGATCAGATGGGCCAGTGGCTGTGGGCCAAGACGGAGAAATGGGCTGGCATTCCTCTCTGATTTGGGCGGGTAGGGTAGTTTTAGGTAGCTACAATTTAATTGTCTTAAAAGTCACTCTTAGTTATAAAAACATAAAACAATTACTGAAAAGATCTTTGTGTTTACATTCTGTTTATTACCACCTAAGTGGGGGCCATAAAATATCGTTTATAAGAGTCACCGATAAAGACCAGTGAGTTGAATGATTAAATTAAAAATTTAGGTACGTCATGAAAAGTTATATAGTGATTAACTTACAATGACTTATTGTGCGGGGGACTCTGTCGCTGAGTTATTCAATGAATATATTTGCCTTTTCATTTATTCTGTAACTTATAATTAATTATTATAATTTATCAGGGCCTACCTCTACCGATCCAGTATTAGATCAACGGCTATAATGGTTTTAGTGATACGCAAACACTGACCTTTGGTTTGTTTCGCTGAAAACGAGTCTCGGAGACATCAACTTTTCTCCTAATTGCACCAATCATAAACCCTCCGACCTCACAGCTATAACGCTGCTTTATACCGGTCTGTGGGCTCCGCCATCTGTGGATTCTATATTCCCATATTCCCATATAGAAATTAGCAAGCGGCTCCGACTTGGTAGTCGCCACTTGATGCTGGAACTAATCGGAGCGGAAAATGGATGAAATTCGCGAGTATCTGTTGAGCCCGTATGTGTATGGACCAGCCCTGTCGGCCGTGGGAGTTTACCTGCTCAGGTGAATATACTTAACAGACTTAGAGCGATGGTTCAAGCCCCCTCACCCTAGGCTCTACATGCAGGGCGGTCAGTTCACCAAGAAAACGGATGAGACAGGTCGGGTGGTGATTGTGACCGGATGTAATACAGGCATCGGAAAGGAGACTGTGCTGGAGTTGGCGCGCCGAGGAGCCACTATCTACATGGCGTGTCGCGATATGAGGAAGTGCGAGCAGGCCCGCAAGGAGATAGTGGAGGCCACCAACAACCAGAATGTGTTTGCTCGTGAATTGGATCTGTGCTCCATGGAGTCCATACGGAATTTTGCAGCTGGGTAGGTGGTCTCCTCGTTCACACCCAACATTAAACTAAATAAATTATTTTCAAGATTCAAACAAGAGCAACAGAAACTGCACATCCTCATCAACAATGCCGGCATTATGGACTGTCCCAAGATGCTAACAAAGAATGGCTTTGAAATGCAAATTGGCGTAAATCACATGGGTCACTTCCTGCTGACACTCCTGCTCCTCGATCTGCTCAAGAGTTCCGCGCCCAGTCGAATTGTGGTCCTGTCCAGCATTGCCCATCGCTTCGGAACCATCAACCGGGAGGATCTCAACAGCGAGGAGTCGTACGATCGCAAGAGGGCCTACTGCCAGAGCAAATTGGCCAATCTCCTGTTTACGCGGGAGCTGGCCAAGCGTCTGCAGGGAACTGGGGTCACGGTAAACGCTTTGCATCCTGGTGTGGTCAACAGCGAGCTCTTTCGGAACACGGCCATTGTGCGCACCAAACTTGGAAAGTAAGTTCCTTCTTGGCTTGCAAGGTTTGAGTGTTCTTAATCCTTGGATAATGATCTGGTTTCAGATGGCTCATGACACCGTTTATTTGGATTTTTATAAAGACCATTAGAAGTGGAGCTCAGACCTCCTTATATGCAGCCCTGGATCCTAGCTTGAAGGAAGTGTCGGGACAATACTTTAGCGACTGCAAGATGAAAAAAGTGGGAACGGCTGCCCTGGACGATGATGCTGCCCAGTTTCTTTGGACAGAGAGTGAGAAGTGGACGGATATACACATTTAAGCTTACTTAATTGTGATATTAACTCTTACACCTTACTTGGAAATTAATATAAAGTTAAATTTTACTAACAAGTGACAAAGTCTACAGTTTCGAATATAATTACAACTTTTCAACAGGTCGTATGACGTGAGAATACATATTTTAGTCTTAATTAAAAAAGTTATTAATATACTAGTTTTTAATCAAATTTAATACTCTATAAATAAACTCTTCAAATAATTTGCAGTGCAGCAAACACCGGCAATAAACAATATCTGAGTGGTTTATGAAGTCTCTTAAATAAATAAATACATATGCTTTTCTCTTAGATCCTCTATCTCTTCAAAAACAAAGAGGAGGTCATCACATGGTTTTTCTCATAAACAGATAATTATCGAGAAGTGTTTGTTTTATAAAATTGGATGACTACTCTCTTGTTTTGTTAATTCCCTTTGCGGCTGTGCTCTTGCACTTTTTCAGACAAAGAGTTATTACCGTGACTTTGCAGGTAGTACATATCGAAGAGAGTTTATATAAAAAGAGAAAGGTTTTTTTTACCGGCATGTATGTATGTATATATCGAATTAGAACTAGCTAGTAAACACATGAAACAATTCAAACGAACTACATATATAATAACAACTAGAATGTATGTCATCATCGGTTGTTTGTTAACTCCCATAATAATATACTCAGTTATACTGGGAGCGATTACTTACTATGTAAATTAATAATTACATCTTATTAAATCTAAAATATAAGAAAAATTAGAATGGCTTTGAGTCCCAATAAGGTTTTCTGCTTACTAACCTGTTGCTGGTTGTGCTGAAGGTTTTAAGAGCATGTCCCATAGTTAACCTAGAAAAAGTACTCTTAAGGCCGAGTAAATTCGGTTCAACATGTCGTATGCGTATTATTTTACAGCTAAATTTTTTTCTATCTGATCTAATAACTCAGTTCGATAGTAGAAAATGTTGAAATTTATTAGTAAATGACAAACAAAAAGTTTATTAAGAAATAAGAAAACCTAAATACACTTAACATTTTGATTTATAAATGTTCTATATTTATGGAAATTGCCTCTAAATATGACATAAGCGTGCTGGCTGCATTCTACTAGTTTTACGATGATAATTGGTTACTTACACTGATGTATACGATATATGTACGTACTGCCTAGAAATATAATTACTTAAGAGTTTGTGTTTCAGCTAATTGCTTGACCAGCTTCGGTGCGTTTCGGTTCTGTTCGGCTCCGGCTCGTTCTCTTAAAATCGACTCGGGTTAGGAGGCCTTGTCGTATACGTGATATTTTCCAAAATTGTTTGATACGCTTGTTTCTCTTAGATTCTAAAACATTTCGGCTCGTGCTTCTGGCAGTTTCGAAGTGCACTCACCGTGAGTAAGCATTTTTGGCATATTGTTTATTTCTCACAGATAGCGTACAAAAGTATATAAACACCAGCTGGAGCCGGCAAACCTCTTATTCTGTTTGAGAACGCTCAATCGTGAGGAACTGCGGAGCAAACCAAAATATTAAACCAGCAAAATGACAAGTTGTTTCTGTTGTTGCCCACTGATTCTATGGCCGGCTCTTATTGGCGCGGCTGCGTATTTTTTGAGGTACGTGTTGGCGTTGTGATGAAATTTTTCATGAGTAACAAGCCCATGAGTTGCAACTATGTTTGGAAACTAGTTCTAGAAATGAGAGAATACTCCATATTAATTAAAATGTTTAAATTTCAGAAAATACATGCAGGGCGGAGTCTTCACCAAGCAGACCAATGAAACCGGAAAAGTGTTCATCGTTACGGGAGCCAACACGGGAATCGGCAAGGAGACTGTCCTGGAAATAGCAAAGCGCGGAGGAACCGTCTATATGGCCTGCAGGGATATGAACCGTTGTAACAAGGCCCGCGATGAGATCATCCAGGAGACAAACAATCAGAATGTATTCTCCCGCGAATTGGACTTGAGTTCCTTTGAGTCCATTCGCAAATTCGTAGCGGGGTGAGTAAGAATGACTTAGTGAAAATCCATTTAGATATCACAACTTCAACTTCCATTCCCTAGTTTCAAGCGCGAGCAGGATAAGCTCCATGTCCTGATCAACAATGCCGGCGTGATGCACTGCCCGAAGGCTCTGACCAAGGAAGGCATCGAAATGCAGCTTGGTGTTAATCACGTGGGCCACTTTCTGCTCACCCATTTGCTGCTGGACGTTTTGAAGGTATTGTGACCATTGAAGGATCTAAATCCGGCATATGTTGAACCTAAAAATCTTTGCAGAAAACTGCTCCGAGTCGCATTGTTAACGTTTCCAGCTTGGCCCATACGCAAGGATCAATCAATGTCACTGACTTGAACAGTGAGAAGTCCTACAGCAGAATTGCGGCCTACAGCCAGAGCAAATTGGCCAATGTTTTGTTCACCCGCGAACTGGCTAAGCGTCTAGAGGGAACTGGTGTCACCACAAACTCCCTGCATCCTGGCGCTGTGGATACCGAGCTCCAGAGGAATTGGGGATTCTTGCAGAACACCTTGGGACAGTAAGTAGATACGTTAACATATCTGAGAATTTATTAATAATCGAAATCGGTTAGGCTTTTGGTCAGACCGCTTCTCTGGACGCTTTTCAAGACAGCTAAGGCTGGAGCACAGACCACCTTGTATGCTGCTTTGGATCCTGAGTTGAAGAATGTGAGTGGACTCTACTTCAGCGACTGCAAGCCCAAGGACGTGGCTGCAGCTGCCAAGGATGACAAAACCGCCAAGTTCTTGTGGGCTGAAAGCGAGAAATGGACTGGCGTGGGCACATCTAAAGTGGATTAAAAGGTGTTCTGTATTAGCCACCATTTCATTATTTATTTATACATTATTACGAACATTAAAAATTATTGTCTTGTGTACTAAACTTGTGTATAAATTGGAGCTGGAAAAAATCGATTAATTCAATTTTGTATACGATTCAGAGAACCCCTTTTGCAATAGCTGCTTGGATTTCTTTCCACTTCTTCTATGAATGAACTCTTATCTGAAAACTAAAAAAATTGCCAATTCATAGTGAGCAACTTTTTAGTCCGTTTAATAAGTCCCATAATTCAGTGGCCGCCTTTCAAGGGCGCGGTTATCTTTATGTTGAAGTAAGTACATTATATTATGCAGAACTACGTATTGAAATTATGAAATTTAAAATGACAAATGATTATTGATTATGGGTCACATGATGATACCGGAAAAGTATTATTCCAGAAATAATCCATATAATAGCTCAATTAACCCACGCATAATTGGAGTTCGAATTTCCATTGAATGGGCCTTCTATGTTAACTGAAATCTCCCGATCTATCCAGCTCTTACCTCATTTTAAGTAAATTTCGTAACCACTCTCCCTTAAGCTTTTCTGTGCATGAGTTTTGGTTCTCTTATCTTACACATACATTTTTATAAAGAGAGGTTATACATATTTGGGAATCTCATTGGGAATTAAGTATATCTGAGCAGTGGTTGCACTGTCGTTCAGTAGTATTTCAACAGCCAGCGAGAACTCTCGGCTGACAACACCCTGAAACCTGAAATCAAATAAAATTCGCACAATCCAAAATGTGCACTCTCATTGACTGTGTGAGAAGCCCGATAATTTTGTGGCCGGCTATCACTGGTGCCGCTATCTTTTTCTTAAAGTAAGTACATTCAATTCTCATAGAAATTATAAAAAACGAATTTACAAATGATTATAATTATCGATTACAGGAAATACATGCAGGGCGGCCAGTTCACCAAGGAAACTGATGAAACCGGAAAAGTATTCATAGTGACGGGAGCCAACACCGGCATCGGCAAGGAGACTGTCCGGGAGATTGCGAAACGCGGAGGAACCGTCTATATGGCCTGCAGGGATATGAACCGATGCAACAAGGCACGTGATGAGATCATCAAGGAGACAAACAACCAGAACATCTTCTCGCGTCAGTTGGACTTGTCTTCTCTGGACTCCGTTCGGGAATTCGCAGCAGGGTGAGTCTGTCCTAGAAACCTTCTAGAAGCTTTCATTGCTAAACTTTCAAACCTTTTAATTAGCTTCAAAAAAGAGCAGAACAAACTCGATGTCCTGATCAACAATGCTGGACTGATGGGCTGCCCGAAAACGTTAACCAAGGACGGTTTGGAAATGCAGTTTGGTGTTAATCACATCGGCCACTTCTTGCTGACCAACTTGTTGCTGGATGTGCTAAAGGTAAGGGCGAAGGTGTACAGAATAAATACATCCACTAACAATCCGGTAAATTTTCCAGAAATCTGCTCCCAGTCGCATTGTGATTGTTTCCAGTCGGGCGCATACAAGAGCCACCATAGACGTGGACGACTGGAACAGCGAGAAGTCCTATGACGAGAGAGAGGCGTATTGCAAGAGCAAGTTGGCCAATGTCCTTTTCACCCGGGAATTGGCTAAGCGTCTGGAGGGTACGGGAGTCACTGTGAATTCCCTACATCCAGGTTTAGTGCAAACCGAGATAGGGAGGAATTGGGCCTTCTTCCAGACGAACTTTGTGCAGTAAGTAGTGAATGTTAAATAGGGAAAAGTGATGGTAACAATATTCCCCATTTCAGATACTTTCTCAAGCCAATGCTTTGGCCGATTGTGAAGACCCCGAAAAGTGGAGCACAGACCACCATTTATGCAGC
>VNJO01004472.1:0-17119 GCA_008042535.1 Drosophila tani
TTATTTTGCTCCAATATTTATTTTAAAAAATCTTAATTTGGTCTAAAATTTTAGCTAACAAAAACCTGAATATAAGACCCCCTTTTAACCAATTTAGTGGTTCGTTTACGAGTCACAAATTGAAATCTATAATATTTTAGCTTGGCGTTTATCGTGGGCCACAAAAAGCCAGGAGGGAAAAATGGTGGAAACCAAGGGAAAACAGGGAAACAACAGCCGCCCAGTGCTGAGGGCAACAACAATGACAGTCAAACAATGCAAAATCAATTTAAATTTTCATCTCGCACACACGGCACGGCACGGAAAAGAAAGGGATTGGGGATGGGAATGGGGGACGGTAAAAAGCGCACACAAAATGGGTGAGAAAATCAGTAAAGCAACCGCAATCTCTTACCAAATTGTTTCGAGGGTTGCCATTGCCGCGCGAGCTGCCTTTTTTCCCCACGATTTTTTCCACTTTCTCCGCCACGCAACTCAATCATAAGTAAATATCTGCCTGCCACACACGCACACGTGGAAATAAATAAAAAAAAAAGGAAAGGAGAGGAAAAGCGAGGCTTATTATGCCCCCGGGTGAAATATAAACGGAAGATGGTTCTGGCGGGGATGGGGATGGGGGATGGTGCTGTGTCCGCAAAGGGTGCAGGGAGACGGAGACAAGTAGCGGGTTGGCAGGCGAGACACGTTCTAATAGATTTTTCCAGCCTCTCGCCTTTTGACGCTTGGCAGGCCGTACAAGTTACACATGTTGCTTTTGTTTGGCTTCCTGTCACACACTCGCACACACAAACACATACGAGGAGAAGGACTCACGCACACACACACATGCACTCTGAAAAAATTATACTTTTCAAGGAACAAGGCGTTAAAAAAGGAGTTAAATTATAAATTAATTTCCATTATTTTTTAGGAAGAAATAAATCAAATCAAGGTTTAAATATTACTTCTTTTAATTCAATTTAGTACCCAGTCAAATATAAATATTTTTTCTTGATTTTCCTACTTATTGCTAACAGTTTCGTGGCCTTAAAATTATGGTTTTCTTAATTTCTCCAAGTGCATTTACCTCAGCACACACTCGCCGTGAAACACTGGCATTTGACATGGCTCAAGTTGTGCCTCAATTTAGACCCGTAAATCCTTTATTCAATTCTTTGCCGCGATAAGCGCGTCACCGCTTAAAAAATGCGGAAAAAAAATATACAGAATAGAAAGGATTTCGGGGCACAAATCGGCATTGATTAGGCCGACCGGATAAAACCAGGATAAGGCGCACGGGGCCGTAAGTTCCATAAATCCGGCATATATACATATGTGGCGATGCGTGCGAGCTTTCGGGGCCCATCAATCTATGCAAATTGCTGGCAATTGACTGGCAAGCAAATCCGAAAATTATGCCATCGGCGTTCCACGGACAACAATGAAGGATGAACCGAACACAGAGCTGCCTCCAATCGAATCTGCGCTGCAATTGACAGGCGGGCGGGAAGCCTGGCCAAGAATAGCCAGCGGGTGGTGAACAGGATGACGAGCTGGAGATGGAGCAGGAGCAGCAGCGACAGAAGGACCGACCTCTGCAGGAAGAGAGAGCCAGAGCCGGAAGCTGGCACACAACTAATTGGACATCCGTTTGCCCCGTCGATTATCGACTTTGAGAACGAGGACAAGGGCAAGGTAAAGGTAACTCAAGTATTCTTTCCTGCTGCTACTTTTCCTCCAGCCAAGTCCCGTCCCCGTTACTGTGAATTTTGCGCCACGTTATTAACACCAGATTGAGTGAAAGGACGAGGACGAGGCATCTCCTTCAGGTCGCTAAAAGGTCGCCATGGCTGCCAGCCGCCAGCCGCTCTATTTAGCTGCCAGCTCCGTGTCCGCTGGGACACAAAAGACCGAGCCGAGCCGGGCCTGGAACGTTCCAATTGCCGGTGTCGTTTGGCTTGATTTAATTGAAGCCGATTACCCAGCTGGAGATGGCACACCGGGGCCGCCAGCTGGGCAGCCTCATTAGATCGATCCACCTTCCACATCCATCTGCACACTGTGCCAATCATGGGGCCAAAGAAAATAAACGAGAGCGAGGTTTTCCATTTTAAATTAAGCGAAAAATCAAGAATAAAATATAGCTAAAATTGATAAAAATAAAATCAGTTAACAAGCTATTTAAGTAATGATTTCTGATGTAATTACTTAGCTTTCCAGTGCACTTGCTAAGCCCCTCGGCTGATGTAACTGCTGTGTGTTGACGCCTAAATCGCATGTACTAAACTCTTAAGTGCCGTAAGGAGCCTGCTTCTAAGCCGCTTAGTCCCAGATTTATTAGAGTCCACAACAAAGCCGGTGCAAGATCAATGGGCTTGGCCTGCCCTGCCTGCCAGGGCGCCTTTCAAGTCAAAAGTTTTTGCGACGACAAAACCACTTCAAAAGCCGCCTTTCAAGTGGTGCTGCAGCCAGCACCCGTTGTTTGTCACCTGGCCGTGATTCAGTGACTCATCCCCACCGTTTGCTGATTCATTAGGCCACCCGCATCTGCCCGCTTGGCCCCCTTTATGCTGAGCACTCTTAAGCTAAATTAAGTTTTGATAATTCCTAATAATCTATTCAGGCAAGTTTTCCAAAAATGTTTGTTCACTTGGCTGTCGCTCTGAGAGGTTGGTTTTTCGTGGGGCTTCAGTTCAGTTTAGGGGACTGGGGCGGCAAGGGACTCGAATCGAATGGAGATGAGGTGAGCTCTGCTTTTGTTGTGATCCCCCCGCAAACAGCCCGGGCCCCCCTGGTGTGCAAATTGAATTTTGAAATTTTCTTAGATTTGAATTGTTAGATAGCTGGCGACTTATTAGAACGGAATACACAAAACCGCATACAAAAGTTTTGCGGTGCCTCCGCTAGCTTGCACTGGAGAAAAATCTAGTAATAAATTAAATAGAATTTAATAACATTTTTGATATTCGCTAAATACCTTTAAATATTTACTTAAACATGTATACATTTTCAGTAAGAAATCTATTATTTGCACTGATTAAGCATCCAAGCTTTTAAGATCAAACTTTAAACCTTCTTCGAAGTATTATTATTATTAACGTTACATATAAAGTAATAAGACAAGAAAAATATTCTTAAACCTGTCAACTAACCATATATGTAAGTGTCACTTCCACTTCAATTATTAATAGTTATGGCCACTTACATACATTTTTATACAGATAGCAAGTCACTTATCAATTGCGAATTCAAAACAAGATCTTAAACTGATAAATGTTGTCTTTAAATAGTTTTTAGTAAACGAATTTAGGTGCACAAGCTCAACAATCTCAGCGACTTTCGATTTTTCCAAACTAATTACGTTACAAAATAAATTTAAATAATAACCATCAAGTTTACAGGAATTAAAAGAAGATTGCTGCCAGAATAATGTAATTCCAATTCTCCACTTCCTTCTCCCAGTGTAATGGCTTTGAAAAACTTTTGTGCGAACAACTATTGTTGAAAAGTTTTCAATTGAGAATATTAATTTAGCCAATACATATGGGGGCCAGGGAGCGGCGGGCAAACCAAAACAAACGGTAAAAGTTTTGTGGTTTGCCAAGCACCAAAACCACGCCCCCATCCAGGGATCAGCTCCAGCTCCAGCTCAGGTGCCTCTTATAGACGATGTTCATCCTTCTCGACTCGGCGGCGGGGGCGACAAGGCGCCGGCATAATGTGGTTTTTGCGGCGCACTTTCTATTAGGCGAGCGGAAGTATAATCAAGAACACCCATCCAACTCCACCACCAAGGAAGAAGCTACCCAACCCACCCGGGACAACCACTCGACGGAGCACACGCACTCTGGGCCAATTAGCCGTGTGTCCAACCAAATTGGCTGTGGGCCCCTGCTTTGTTGTGGCCCAAATGAAGTGGAGTCCCATAATCAGTGGCGGGCGCATATTCCTGCATACAGCAAGTAATGCGGTCAGTTGTCACTTTGATCTGTCCAGAACAGGAAAAGATTATGTGCTCAAGGTGCACTCGAAAAAATGTAAATAAATCCGGATTTAAAAGTCTAAGAGCGGCCTTTTTGATTTATTTTCTAGAAGCTAGATATATAACTTGAAGGTTTAGTTATAATTTACCTTAGATTACGTTCAATGGAAAGCAAAAAGCGTCGGAGCTGTAGAGGTCCTTGTGTGCTTTGGACTGTGATCCGTTTAAAAGTTCTAGTACGAAGTTTTTTTAACAAAATTTAATACTTAAGAGGTTAAATAATATAATCAAAAACTCTTTAGAATTAAAAGAAATTAATTTTTTATTCTCATTTTACTAAACTCAATTAGCATAAAATACAAGGGATTTACTTCGTTCTGCAAGTGTATATATACAAGAAATGGAATTCGGATCTTGTTAAGCCGCTAGGCACACGGCACGGTCGTCCCCAGCCCATGTTCACCTGCAGGGAATTAGCATGCAAAGCCCAGCCACTCTCACCCCCGTTCCGTATCCGCATCCGCATCCGCATCCCCCGGAAAACACACACACGGAGGTGGGTCAGGTTATGAACATTGCGCTCATCATCGATGGCCGGCGGCTAAACTGGCGGATGGCGGATGGCGGATGGCAGACGGCAGCTGTTCGAGTGCTCAGCAGCGAGGCCGCCCCCGCCCCCCTTTTGTCCCACTGACTGCCATATTCGAAAAACCCCCTGCCAACGCCTCTGGAGCTGTGTCCGAAAAATGTTTTCCCCGGCATTTGCATGGTAAAACGGCAACATGGTATAGTGGTCATCGTCAGCTCCGAGTGTTGTACTACACTCAAAGTCCATTCAATCACAAATGCACACAGAGAAAAATCATAGGGGAAACGTCAGAATAATGGGTAGGATTTGTTGTCAAAAAAAAAATCTTTAATTGGTATTAAAATATATTTTAATTATTATTATTAAGTAGATAAGTCCTCACTCTTGCCAGAAATCTTATACAGGAAGTAACATATTTTCAATCTCTGTTAAAAGTGTATTTTTCCAAGATTATTAGTATGTAAATCACAGATAAGTTTATATCAATGACACTCAATATTAAAAACAATTTTCTTATATTATTAATTAGTCTATTTGTCATGGTTTTATTTCACCTACTTTTAATAAAAGTTGTAAAAACTATTTAAAAATGTGCCCTCTCTAGTCCCACAAATATATGAATTAAAAATGTTTAATATCTTGTAATGTGTACTTCTATATTTTTTTTAAAAGTTCTTTCCTTTTAATTTTATTTATTTATTTAATTAATTAAGGGAGAGGGGCTTACTCCTTGCTTAAAAAACCATTTTTCGCTGAGTGTTTAGTCAAAGTCCATTCAATCACACACACACACATCCGTGGCCAGGGGAGAGCCAAAGGAAGTTGGGAGCCTGGAAGCAGAGCTCTGGCTCTGGATCTGGCCAGAAACAGAGACTGAAACTAAACCAAACGCAGCAGGGCCTGGGAACTGAACCTGCACCTGGTCCTGAGACTCGGCGTCTTTGCCCAGCGGTAACAACTGTCCAGCGCAGGAGCAGCTCGGTTCACATTTGCTTTGTTTTATGCCCAGGTACACATGTTTGTTGCCTCTGCGTGGGCAGCGGAAGCTGGGCGGGAATGGTATTGTGAGCACGGGCAAGGGCATATACACATGGACATGGACACGGACATGGACATGGGAATGGGCGTGGCAGCTTGTTTCCGGTGCGTTCTGGAGGGGGGGAATGGAAAGGAAAAGAAAAGAAAGCACACTGGCTGGCGCCTGCAGTAAATTGAACTTTTGCATTTCAAGTGAAATGTCCGAACAAAGCATCAATGGTGCTGACATCATCTCCCACCCACCACTTCGGCGACCAAAAACCAAATCAAAATGTTGAAACAAAGGCAGCCAAATAATACACACAGAAAACTGTTAACGGAAAAAAAAGAACCTTGGGCGGCCCAAATACTCGCACCCAGCGAAAATGAAGAAGTTGAAAAGGGGTTTTAAACTGATGAAGGATTTCTATACACTTTTTGAAGGTAAAGGTATTGCGGTTTGGAAGTTGTAAAGGTATATAATAATATTAAATGCGGAATTTTATATGTATATATTACATATTTATAGTATATATTGCTAGTTTACAGGTGTATAATAATATTTAATACGGAAATTTCCATTTGATAAAAGTTTCCAGGTCCTAGCACCTTTTAAAAATATACAGAAGTATGTATCAATAAAAGTCAGTGAGTTTTAAATATTAAACAAGGGTCTGAACTATTTTTAATAATTGAAATTTTTTTTTTCCTGGCAACAGATCCACAAATTAAATTAGTAAATTAATAAATTAATAAATTAGTCTCCCAGTTGTAGAAAATCCTCTTTAATTAGTAGGCTTTTTCAAAGAGTATTTTCTAACTAACTTGAAATAGAATAAAACTAACTAGCCATCATCAAACATTTTACCCGCCTAAAGAAGTTGCGGAAAATCAAAAACCTAGCCAGGAACAAGAGCTGAGTTTATAGCCATTACCAGGTGGTATTAGAAGCCAATCAGTCAGCAACGATGGCTGCCCCTAATGGATGCCTGGTTCACACCATGAACCCAACGTAATGCCGAATGCCCGAATAATTAGCGAGCTAATGGAAAACTCAACAGTGGGGGAAGCACCGAAGTAATCACCTGATGTTTTCCACGCGTATTTAAATTTTTTACCCGGAAATATGTTACAGAGCTCCAGGCAATTTCCCCGAACTCTTTATTGGCGCGAAAACGCGCCTAGTTACCACTTTTATCAGGTTTAAAGTAGACGATGGATCGCCTCGCGGAGAACCCCCCCATAAGGCCACGCGAACGGGTGAATCAACCTGAGTGGACACAAGCTTAAAGCCTTTACGTTGTGATAAAGCACACAACAAGCGATCCAATCGATCAAATACCCATCGAGCAGCTCCCTCAGAGATAAGGATTCCCCTATAAAAGCGACCCTGACTCGATCGTTGGCCATTCGCTAGCAACCAGTTCATCGACCGACATGGCTTCCTGCACCCAACAGCTCCTCATCGTGGCCCTCCTGGGTCTGGCCGCCGTCAGCGCCACTCCGGTGGTGCAGCAGGCCGGCGCCGCTCAGTTCACCTCGGCGGTGTCCCGGTTCCTGGAGGCTTTCAAGGGAATCATGCCCTGCGGCTACGACGGCATTCCAGCCCTGGCCCCCATCATCACTCCCTTCTACGGGTACGAGATTAGCACCGATGACTACTCCCTGGTGGGCAACGTGACCAACATGCGTGTCCAGGGACTGGACAACTTCCAGGTGCTGAGTGCCAGCGACTACGGCAAGACGGGTGTGGCCTCGTTCGACCTGCTCTTCCCCAAGATCCAGGTTCTTGGCTTCGCCGAGGTCGAGGGTTTCATCAACATTGGTGGCTTCAAGCTGCCCGTCCGCCAGAACGATGTGATCAACGAGGCCCTCTTCGACCTGCGCTTCGTGGGCAGCTACAGCTTCGCCAACAGCCTGACCAACTCCTCCGGCCTCCGCATGGTGGACTTCAAGCAGACCATCTTCCTGGCCGGCGTGGAGCTGGACAACTGGAACACCCTGTGGGGCATCTCGACCAACAACTTCTGGAACCGTTGGGGAAAGATCGTGTTGCCCCTCGCCCTGGAGGAGATGCAGCCCAAGATTACCGACTTCCTGTACCAGAATTTCCTTGTTCCTCAGATCAACGATCTGCTGGCCAACGTAAGCATGCAGGAGCTGGTCAACTACTTCGAGTCGCAGGCTCAGCTCTGGGAGAATGCCAAGTGCTAGGCTTAGAGTCCTCCACTGCTTCGATTCGAGTGAAATATAATATTTAGCAAGCAACGAAAATGTGTTTGGCTCACTAATTGGGAATGCATTACACTTACGTAGGCTGAGCCGATGGCCGGCGAAACTTAATGTCTAATGATGCATCTGGCATTAGTCCATTTTGCATTGAATTCACTAATGAGGCAGCCGAAGGCATTGGGAGATATCAATTAATGAACACAGCAAGGCTGTAGGAATGTGGTAAATTTACGAGAAATACAAATTTATGTAACTTTAAAGTACAAATTTGAAACAGAAACTCGTTGGTTGAATCAGAAATAAATTATCACATTAACTTATCCATGTGCCGATGATACAAGTATTTTGTTCTAAGTTATTAATTCTAAACCTTCATTATTGGTATATTTTTGACAAAAGTATAACCTGGAAAATTACTGTTGTTATTTTTTCAACTGAAATACATTTTAAGTAGTTTAAAAATTATATTATCTGGGTATCTGCCATGCATAGCTCTTACGAGGTGAAACTTTAAACGTATCTTTTCATCGTTGTACTCGGCGTATGAGTAATGCATAACCAATTAGTTATTTTTCATTGCTTGCTAAATGTTTTAAACTTTTCTTTTAATAATTAAAGCAGTGAAGACCTCTAAGGCTGACACTTGACATTCTCTGAAAGAAGTTTAACTCAACGAATCCCCGATGATTTCTCTGGACTTTTAACACTTTTTAAATACGGCTAAGGTTCTCCTTCCCAACTATAACATCAACTAAATTGCTTGCTAATTTCTTTATTTAAATAATTGAACCAGTGAAGGACTCAAGGCCTAGCACTTGGCATTCTCCCAGAGCTGGGCCTGGGTTTCGTAATAGTTAACCAGCTCCTGCATGCTCACGTTGGCCAGCATGTCGTTGATCTTCGGAACAAAGAAGTTCTGGTAGAGGAAGTCGCTGATCTTGGGCTGGATCTGTTCGAGGGCGAACGGCACCGCGATCTTGGTCCACTGGTTCCAGAAGTTGTTGGTCGAGATGTCCCACAGAGCGTTCCAGTTGTCCAGCTCCACGCCGGCCAGGTACACAGTCTGCTGGAAGTCCACCATGCGGAGTCCCGAGGAGTTGGTCAAGCTGCTGGCGAAGCTGTAGCTGCCCACGAAGCGCAGGTCGAAGAGGGCCTCGTTGATCACATCGTTGCGGCGGATGGGCATCTTGAAGCCTCCGATGTTGATGAAGCCATCGACCTCGGCGAAGCCCAGCATCTGGATCTTTGGGAAGAGCAGGTCGTAGGCGGCCACTCCGGTCTTGCCGTAGTCGCTGGCACTCAGCACCTGGAAGGAGTCCAGACCCTCGATGCGCATGTTGGTGGCGTTGCCAACGATGGTAAGGTCCTCGGAGACGTGCTCGAACTCGTAGAAGGGAGTGCTTAGTGGGGCCAATGGAGGTATGTTGCCGTAGCCGCAGGGCATGATACCCTTGAAGGCCTGCAGGAAGCGGGACACCGCCGAGGTGAACTGGGCGGCGCCGGCCTGCTGCACCACTGGAGTGGCGCTGACGGCGGCGAGACCCAGGAGGGCCACAATAAGGAGCTGCGAGCAGGAAGCCATTTTGATAGCTGAATTGGTTACTGAACTGTAGGTGAACTGCTGGTTAATGGTTAGCTATTGAGGAAACGTCGCTTTTATAGGGGAATCCTTATCAATGCAGGTGGCACTAGTCGCCCGCCTTTGATCGATTGTTTCTCGGGGTAATCGCGTTTATCGGAACCTTAGCGCATTGATCATATTGGGCTTCTAGGTGAGTCACATGTTTGTGGGGTGTCTCTTTGGGGTTTCCTTACCCATAGTTATATACTCGTACATAGGCTGATTTAAGGCTCACGAAGTCGCATAGAAACCCTGGTTGTCAACCGAGTTCGGGGAATGATTATATTATTGATTGGTCTTAACCTGGCGTCGCTCTAGAAAGGTGGCCTGATCAGAAAATATAATCTGAAAATTACGAGAAATAGAGTGGCTTTCTTCGGAATCTATCCATTTATGTCAAGTGCCTTGCAAACACATTTTATTGATTTAATTTATAGTCCCTCCAACCTGGTTACCAAGAATATCCTAGCCGTTCTAAGAAATCTTAAGGGTTTTATGAAAACTGTATAAATAATAACACCGTAAATAATTATGTATGTAAATCTAAAAAAAGAATAAATCTAATAAATAGATTTGAAAATTATTTATTTATTAACCCTATTCATATTTATTTATTAAGAGGTGTTTAAGAAGTTTATATTTTAACTTGATCTTAACAAAGAATATAACAAATTAAAGCAAAAAAGTAAATATTATAATTAACTTGTATTGTATATATTTTTAAAATATGGCAAGATAAAATCATATAATTATTTCCAGATATTTAGAATTTACCCACTTACCTCATTAATTTTCATCTATTGTTATATTAAACTCAAGCAAATTCATATGTAGCACCACACAATATTTAATTATTTATAAACGCACTTCACAATAAAAAAATTAATAAAACAAACAAAAAAAAACACAACCAGCACAACACACTTCCTATTAATTAACATTAGAACTTATATTTAAATTAACTATTCACTTTTATTCACTTTTATTAATAATTTAAACATGTAGCACCGCACAATATTTATTTATTTACATACGACTTTACAATAAAAAAATTAAAAGAAAATAAATACACAACACTTTCTATTAATTAATCAAATTAATTATTCACTTTTATAAATCAATTAAACACGTTTAGCATTAACTTTTTTTTTGCATTTCAATTATTTACTAACTTATTTTTGGGGGGCGTGACGATTTTCTCTCAATTCGATGAGAGCATAAAGCGCGCACTAAGCCAGAGCGCGAAAACAGAGATTGAAAAAGTCCCGTTACATGGTCCTTCATTTCGCAATTCATTTTCACTCTTTACTTTGAAATGCAAAATAATTCTTCAATCGCGATGGAGAATATTGCAAAAACACTGTCAAAGAATATAAAAACGAGATGTGGATGACACCAAGTTTGTTTTCTATCACTTTTTCAAACTGTTGCCGAATAAAGCTTTTAATTTTTCAGCGTCGCGACGTCTTGGCAGCACACACGAGAGATTACTGTTTGTTGACGTTCTCGATTCCCTCTCTCTTCCGAAATGAGCGTGGGCAGATGAGAGAGATCGACAACAGTCTCCGTTATCAATTATCGATTTGGGAAAACTATCGAACATGGAGGAAAATATTAAAATTAATTGTATTAATGTTTATTCAAATTAATTTATTAACAGAAAATTTCAATTTATTTCAGTGTTTTTGGACTAATATCTCATTCAGCATTAAACCCCTATCAGGAAATTCCCAAAAACCATTAAATTCTCATTCAGCATTAAACCCCTTTCAGGAAATTCCCAAAAACCAACTCCCATGCTTAATTAAGGGAATTAAATTATTTAAACATTAGTTTGATGCATGAGGATGTGCACTGAGTTTTCTCAGAAATGCAGATTCCAAGAATGTACCTGTTTCTAAATTCGATTGACGTTTATGGATGGATTCTAAATTGGGAAGATTTATTTACAACAAGCCGCTTCCATAATTGGCTCATGCAGCCTTTCTCCCTGGCGCCAGCAATCAATTTTCTAATTAATTTTGGCCACACAATCACTTGATTAGATTCTTAAGACCTCCGACCAGACTGTGTGTGGTCTGGCCAACTCACCCAGCGAGGAAACCCCTGACACTCTGCAAGCAAGTGACTCACCTAGAAGCCTAATATGATCAATGCTCTAAGGTTCCGATAAACGCGATTACCTGGAGAGACAATCGATCAAAGGCTGGCGACTAGTGCCACCCGCATTGATAAGGATTCCCCTATAAAGGCGAAGTTTCCTCAATAGCTAACCATTAACCAGCAGTTAACCAACAGTTCAGTAACCAATTCAGCTA
Organism: Drosophila tani; assembly: GCA_008042535.1. Lineage (NCBI taxonomy): Eukaryota > Metazoa > Arthropoda > Insecta > Diptera > Drosophilidae > Drosophila > Drosophila tani. Next base: position 11,739 of record VNJO01004472.1, read on the forward strand.
TCCAAATGGCTTCCTGCTCCCAGCTCCTAATTGTGGCCCTTCTGGGTCTGGCCGCCGTCAGCGCCACTCCGGTGGTTCAGCAGGCCGGCGCCGCTCAGTTCACCTCGGCGGTGTCCCGCTTCCTGCAGGCCTTCAAGGGTATCATGCCCTGCGGCTACGGCAACATACCTCCATTGGCCCCACTAAGCACTCCCTTCTACGAGTTCGAGCACGTCTCCGAGGACCTTACCATCGTTGGCAACGCCACCAACATGCGCATCGAGGGTCTGGACTCCTTCCAGGTGCTGAGTGCCAGCGACTACGGTAAGACCGGTGTGGCCGCCTACGACCTGCTTTTCCCCAAGATCCAGATGCTGGGCTTCGCCGAGGTCGATGGCTTCATCAACATCGGAGGCTTCAAGATGCCCATCCGCCGCAACGATGTGATCAACGAGGCCCTCTTCGACCTGCGGTTTGTGGGCAGCTACAGCTTCGCCACCAGCCTGACCAACTCCTCCGGACTTCGTATGGTGGACTTCCAGCAGACTGTGTACCTGGCCGGCGTGGAGCTGGACAACTGGAACGCTCTGTGGGACATCTCGACCAACAACTTCTGGAACCAGTGGACCAAGATCGCGGTGCCGTTTGCCCTCGAGCAGATCCAGCCCAAGATCAGCGACTTTCTCTACCAGAACTTCTTTGTCCCGAAGATCAACGACATGCTGGCCAACGTGAGCATGCAGGAGCTGGTCAACTACTACGAGACCCAGGCCCAGCTCTGGGAGAATGCCAAGTGTTAGGCATAGAGTCCTTCACTGGTTCAATTATTTAAATAAAGAAATAAGCAAGCAAAAGAGAGTGTTGGCCTTAAATCTAGGGGTATCTTCCAGAGAATGCCTACCCAATTGTTAAGTTAACCGAAGGCAAGCTTAACTATGAATACATTACACATACGCCGCGTGGGCTGGCGGAAAGTGAAATTCAATACGTGTATAATTAAGCTAATGAGGCAATGCTAGACTCGTGTTGTGATGGGGCCACGGGGGGCGTCAGGTGTAGAGCCCATAAATCTCAATTAAAATTCAACACATTTTGTTAGTCAAAACAGGAACAGGGGGAACGGGGTTCAGGGATCGGTCTTCGACTCCATCGGCGGCCAAACTCCTTCTCCTGGCCGGGGCTTCCTTTGCCGGCGCTCTTGTAATCCGCTTAAGTAACTCAACAGGAACGGAAACCGGAAATGAAAACCATACAGTGTACAAAGCAGCAGCGAGAGAGAAAGGTGAGGCCGCCACAGAACACAGAAGACAGAAGGCGACTCCGGAACGGAGGAGATTGGACTGAGTTGGCTTGAGTTTGGGTTTGGGTTATGGGTGGTTTTGGGTCAGGCAAGCTACTTCCGCTGCTTGTGCGATTGCTGCTCCTCGCTTTTTCCACTGCGCACAAAACAGAAGTTTTCATTTACACTTAGACAAGGCAGATCGCCTTTCTCTCTTTAAGAACTTTAAAAAAAAAATACAAAGAACTTGCTTAATATTTAGCATTGATCTACAAATTATATTTAATATTTTATTTATTATATTTTTTGTAAATTATAAACCCAAGTAAATATTTTTCTCTTCGTGCAGACACTCGCATACATCGAGAATGAAAGGAGTCGGGAAGGAATCACGGCTCTTAAGCTGCACCGGAAATGAAGAACTGCTGCTCGAGTTCCAGCGACAGATTCGCTGGACTCCGTTCCAGGTTGGCTGCCTGACTAACTGACTCTCTGACTGACATATAGCCAAGGCACGACCGCAGTGAATCCCCTCAAAAATGGCCAGGACAACATGGCTGGCGCCCGTTTTAAGTGCTCATAATATCTGGCTGGCTCTATGAGCGATTTTCAAGGGTCGGAACAGGTGAAGAAGGAAGCCAAACAGCAAATGGCTTTTCCACATTGCGGTTTTCCGTTCCGTTCGCCGAACAACTCATCTGGACGACCATCTGTCCCGACTTCCGCTCCCGGCGAGCTCTAAACCGCAGCGGTGATCCAAAGTCCGTTGTGCATTAATCAATTATTCAGGTTGTGTAAAATGCATAAATTATGATCCCCAGGCCAACCTCGGGTCAAAGTTTTGGCAGCTCTTGAAAATTAAATAGCAAATGAAAACCCTTAATAAGCGAATTCTTTTCGGAAAATAAAGAGGGGGCCACCGCCAGACGTATGAAAACAATTTTCCTTTGTTTATTCAAATTACTCTTCTTCGCACAGTTGCCATTCGCTAGCGCTGATTATTTATGTATAATATTATTCCATAGAATTTCTATTGTTTTTTCATTTATTATTATTATTGCATAATTATTCAGTAGCTCACATTAACATTAAACTGTTCATGCAAATACACAGAGTGAATGTTGGTTGCATTTTTTCAATTCTTTCATTTTTTTTCATCAACATTGCTGCAATTACTCCTTTTCTTCCCTTCCTTCCTTCCTTCCTGCCTGGCATGGACATCAAAAATATTTAATAATTCATTAATTAATTATTTTCTAAATGGTGCAACAATATTGACAATCAAATAAAAAATAAATGTATTGGTATTTATAAATACTTATGCCTTTGCGAGTTCATTATTAAATAGATTGTGTTGCCGTGTTCGGTTTTTTGTTTGCATAATTGGCATATATCGTACATGTATATGTTTGTTTGCTTGTATAGAATATTAATTATTTGATGGACACGTTGGAGGCAAAAGTGGGTGCAATAGTGGCCTGGGACTTGGTACATATATCGATATAACGAACCCAAACTATTACCATATTGTAAGTATCATTGTCGTATATACAATACACCCAAATGTATTAGATTAAAGCTTTTCAGAACCCAGTTTACACTCCCGATCTATCTTTTCATCAAATTAGCTTCTCCAACGTGCCGTGTTTTATCCATTTAAATTATGCTTGCCTTTATCGGTGTGTGTATTTCTTTTAACATTAAACAAACAACATTCAATCTTTCGCGTTTTTTGGATTTGATTAGTCATAGGTAGGTAGTTATAGATTCCATTTTCCGTTCGGATCCGTGGGCTAGGGTGGCTAGATCAATCAATGTTCGACTTTAGACTTCGATTCACATATACTAGATGGTATTCACATATATTCATATATATATAGATTTAGCGATCTGGTACTTAGGTACATGTAATACTCGTACGTACGTTATAGCATTTTTAACTATCGGGGTTTGCTTCTTCTGTGTGTATCTCTCTATCGCCTAGTTTTTGTATATTTCATACACTAAAATTAAACATTTATCAAATTGAATGCATCTTGGTACTAGACAAAAAACGTACATTAAAAAATAAAATGAATTCCTCTCATCGTCTGGGTATCTCTCTTGTGCAGGGCTCCACTCCACTTGCTATATAATTGATGTATATAAATATGTAAGCTAGTTATAAAAAGGTATTTTATAAAAAACATTAAAAATTATGTTTAAATTTAGCTTGGTATTTTATTCACTGGCTGGCCACTAGCTTACAAAATTCAAAAATATTTCACCCACAGTATGGCCACTATATGATGGTTCGGTGCAGTTGGATCTGATAGTTACAAACTTTATTAAATTATTTTCTTTGCCAAGTTTGCTTTAAAATGTATTTTAAAATAATTAATCATGGAGGTTATACATATGTATATCCTATTTATAGTAAGAAGATCAAAGTATTCTACGAATTTTCGCTAAAAACTTTAGGTAAAGGCTATAAATACTGAAAATAGATTATCAGATATCATTGTGAGCTTAAAATAAATTTAAATGCTGCCCAAAAGTATGTTTCAGTTGTTACGGCTTCGAATTTTCAATTCAGTTGATTGCTTAAATATTATGCTGCATACTTTTAGGTAACTTTTTAATTGAATTCAGATCCATAACAATTTCTGTGGCACTCCTGTTCTTTAGAATTAAATGTATTTTTGAATTAACAAAATTTGTGAATTATTTTAAAAAAGTTAAATACTTTCTAAACAAATAAACTAATGTAAATTCTGTAATTCGTATTCAACTGCACCGATAAATCTGCGGCAACTGTGGGCATAACCAGTGTAAACTAGTGATATATTGCTGATTTTTAGGGGACATGCACACACACAGAATTTTTACAAATTAAATGCTTGGACCTACACCCAGCTAGAGTACAAGTCCTCCTATGCATACACATGTGTCATATTCACATAATTCTATACAAATAATGCAACTTGCCATTCACATTTATATAAATTGTAATTGCTCTAATATATTTATATATTCTTTTTAGCATATTGTATCCATTTAACCAGTTTTGTAATGCACGTTTATATAAATTAACTTCTTTATTTCATGCTCTCTCTCTTGCTTCCCATCTCTCTCATTTGATAAAAACATTCTAACAAACCTATAATACGATCGGTGTTAACGTACAAATATACATATTTATATATATTTATATACGCGTTATAAAAATGCATTTTAAAATATGTATGTGTGTAAATTTCTGTCGAATGGCCAACATTGTTTCAATGCTTCGGGCGGGTCGGGGGGCACTAAAAACAAATTCGAGCTAAAGTTCGCATTTAAAAGCCTTAGATTACAATATATTTGCGTATTTCTTTTTTCCTGTTTATTCTAAATATTTATCCTTCGTTACTAGAGGCGCCCGCCGTCAAAATAAAGGAACCAAAATGTGTTCATCTCTCGCTCCTTGTGTTTTTTGCTTTCCATTGTTTATGGAAATGTTGTGAACATGTATTTGTTTTATTTGTTAATCGATCAAATCCCAAAAATGTATCTCTAAAGTAAGTTCATGTTCGATTTTTCGTTGAGGAATTTCGATTCGGACTTTGCCAATTATAGTAAGATCAATGAATGATCGGAACAACCTAATATTAATACAGGGTGTCACAGGAAATGCTTAAGAAATGGACTTTAAGTAAAAGTAATTTAGTTAGTTGAATAATTATTATTTACTAATCAATTTCTGATGAAAAATCTTTAAAATTTCTTTTAGTGACACCGATATTTCTTTTTCTTTTATAATTCCGATATGGCCTTAGTGCCAGACATTTACAAAATAGAGCTGTAAAAACATCGATAGTGCCCTTACTCGATATTTTCGATAGGGATAGACCAAGCCATCGATACTATCGATAAAATGCAAATATTTTGTTTAAACAAAATAATAAAAGAAATTAAAGAAATTTAATCACATTACTGTCTATATAGATTTTATATAAAGATAGCTTTTGATATTAATGATTGAAAATTAAATAAAAATATTAGAATTTATGATTACATTTATTTTTCTATAACATTTATTGGCAAAAACTTGTAAATTTTATACGAATTCACTGATTTGCTGCTAACGCGATGTATCGATGGT